>JZKD02S1898381.1:1306960-1324130 GCA_000966675.3 Picea glauca
CACCCTCATGTGACCCTCATGTGACGGTGGGGGTGGGGATGGGGGAAAATATACAGAAAAACACACCATCAAAATATGTTTTAGTCTATATTTGTCCCCCATCCCCACATGAGGGTGGGGGTGTGGGGAAATATAGAGTAAAACATATTATATTAGAGTGGGGATGGAGGGAAATATAGAGTAAGACATATTATGAGGGTGTGTTTTATTCTATATTTCCCCCCACCTCCACCCTCACCCTTGTAAATATGAGGGTGGGGTTGGAGGGTGGGGTTGGAGGGAAATATAGAGTAAAACATATTATATGAGGGTCGAAGTGGGGGGAAATATAGATTAAAACATATTATGAGGATGTTTTTTACTCTATATATCCCTCCACCCCCACTCTCATATAACCTTCATATATGAGTGTGGTGGTGGGGGAGATATAGATTAAAACACACCCTGGTATGAGGGTAGGGGTAGGGGGGAATATAGAGTAAAACATATTATGATGGTGTGTTTTACTCTATATTTTTCCCCACCCACCCCCTCATATATTAGGGTGGGGGTGGAGGGAATCATATATTAGGGTGCGGGTGGAGGGAAATATAGAGTAAAATGTATTATGAGGGTGGGGAGGAATATAGAGTAAAACACACCCTCATATGAGGGTGGGAGTAGGAGGGAATATAGAGTAAAACATATTATGAGGGTGTGTTTTACTGTATATTTCTCCCCGCCTGCACCCTCATATATGAGGGTGGGGGTGAGGATAAATATAGAGTAAAACATATTATGAGGGTGTGTTTTATTCTATATTTCCCCCCAATCCAACCCTCATATACCACCCTAGTATATGAGGGTTAGAGTGGGGAGAAATATAGAGTAAAAGAGACCCTCATAATATGTTTTACTCTATATTTCCTTCCACCCACATATGAGAGCAGGGATGGGGGAAAATATAGAGTAAAACATGTTATGAGTGTGTGTTTTACTCTATATGAGGGTGGGGTTGTGGGGAATATAGAGTAAAACATATTATGAGAGTGTGTTTTACTCTATATGAGGGTAGAGGTGGGAAAAAATATAGAGTAAAATGTATTATGAGGGTGTATTTTACTCTATATTTCCTCCACCCTTCTCATGGGGGTGGGGGGAATATACATTTAAACATATTATGAGGATTTGTTTTACTCTATATTTTCCCCACCCCTAGTGGGGTTGGGGGGGAAATATAAAGTAAAACATATTATGAGTGTGTGTTTTACTCTTTATTTCCCCCACCCCCCCTCGTAATGTTTTTTACTTTATATTTCCCTCCACCCCCACCCTCACCCTCATATAGAGTAAAACACACCCTCATATTATGTTTTACTTTATATCCCCCCATCCATCCCCACCCTCCTACCCCCATATGAGGGTAGGGCAGGGGGGGAGAGGGGGCTATAGAGTAAAACATACTATGATGGTGTGTTTTACTCTATATTCCCTTCCCGCCCCCACCCTCGTATGTGGGTGGGGGGGATATAGAGTAAAACATATTATGAGGGTGTGTTTTACTCTATATTTCCCCCCACCCAGGGTGGGGTGGGGGGGAATATAGAGTAAAACACACCCTCATAATATGTTTTATTCTATATTTCCTCCAACCCCCACCCTCATATATTATGAGGGTGTGTTTTACTCAGTGTTTCCCCTCACCCCCACCGTCATATATATATGAGGGTGAGGGTGAGGGTGAGGGTGTGGGTGGGGAGGAATATTGTAAGATACCTCTCTTGCATTCACTGAGTGGACTTGTTCTTCGAGGACACTTGCGTGCAAGTGATTCGGTTCTTCATACGATTGGTTGATTTGATTGTGATTATGAGATATTGTAGATTTGATCATATGTTACTTTTATTTTATTTACATAGACATGTGATATTGAATGGGTTGTCCTGAGTGTGCAGGACTCTGGATGTTGAGGATGTTGAGGCATCTATGAAACCCCTTGGACTCTGGATCGAGTCAGGGAGTGGACTGTTAGGGTTTGAATGTTGTTGATGTGACATATGTAGATAGGATTAGATATTATGATGTTCATTATTATTGCTGACATAATTCGTTGATGGATGCAGGATGACAATATCTTGCTGACCATACTCACATTTGGAGTAGAGGTATCATGCATGACAACTAGAGACATTGAGGGAGAGGTGTGGTAGTAGCCCTACCACATCCTACTAGCACTCCCATCATGGCTCGCACTGTAGGTTAACGATTACCTAGTTTGACAAGACCCACGATGCCATGAGGGAAGACTGTGACATTCTCTCACGATGATTCTAAGGGGAGCACAATAAGACAAGGTCATTATTCCTTATAGGCCCTTAGCCTCCCACAATATCACCTGGCGGAGTATTGACTCTAGGGGTTTTATGTCTACCAAATTCATTCAAGAGGCGAGTGGCACCCTTGGAGCACATAGTTCGTCTTGAAGGGAACATCGCACAAATAAAACGGAAAGAGGTGAGTGGCACCCTTTGAGCATGTTGTGCATCCTGAAGGGCACATCCCAATTTTAACTATGTTAAGTTAATAAACCTAGTTCCTAGAAAATTGTGCCTCTTTAGGACATGGTCGGCCTTAAAATGAATGACGTGATAAGTAAAGTTTAATAACAATATTTTTCCCTTAAAAACTATTGCCAAGCCTAGTGAATTGAAAACCTAGGTCTAAGTAGAACCTTTGAACAAAAAAAACTAATTAGACATGTAACAAGAAGGGGATAAAGAAAATTCAAGCGTTAATAATTAAAGTGGAAATTTTATTAAATGTTTAATTAATAAAATGGGTATTTGGTTGTTTTTGTCTAAACCTGTTAATTTTGAACTTAGTTATAAAAAGGGGAGACTTTAAGAAAAATGGAAAGTTAAATAAAAGGGGGAAACCTAAGGAAAAGGGGAAACTTAAAGAAAAGGGGAAACTTAAAAGAAAAATGGGAATGTCTAACTTAGTAAGGAATCTAGCCTATGAAACTTTCTATTTATGAACTCCATTAGGAATTAAGTAAGGAGTAAGTAATTTAAGAATTGTAAGGGAATAATGGGACACCGATAAGTGTTTTTAGGAAATATTTTGAGTGGGTGAGGGAAAGAGACAAATTTAATTAATTAATAAATTGATTTTCTGGTGCAACTAGGGGATCGAACGACATGTCTACGGGGATGTTTTTCCTAATTAAATAAATGAAAAAAAAAAATTATAATGAGGGTTTGGGAAACTAATGACTAAGAAAGTATATAAAAGGGATGGTGGAGGAGGAGTATGGATCACATTTGGCTTGTGTAACGTTACGCTTCTGAAATTGTATCTTAACGAGTGGTAGCTGTTAGGAAAAATATATGTCGTTATAATAACGTTGTAGTACTTGCCCAACTATTTAATTGTCAACCCGGGGTATGTAAACTGACGAAGCATGTGCACTATTTTTGCATGACTGAAGTAGAACTAATCTAATCTAATTATGTTGCTGAAATCAAACTAATCTAAGAAAGCATTGAAACACTAACTAGGAAAGCATGAAATTGCATAAGGGAAATACAACATGTGAAGTGTTAACAACAATGACATATGTGAGCTCACACAATAAGACGATGTTGAATTACATTACAAGAATCAAATCAATCTTCATGAAACAATAATGAAAGTATGAATCAATAAAACAAAGCTAAGAATCCCTTTCCTTCATCAAAAGCCAATTAAAATCTAATATTCATTCTAATGATCTAATTCCCCTTTTTCTCATGAAGAGAGAGCACTCTCTTATACACATGAGAGCCTTGAAATGAAGATAATCATCTCATAATGATAGATCCACTATTCTCTCAACCACTCTCAACTTCTTTCCCATTATTACAAGATATGGTCCCTTCAAATCCTCCACATGTCTCTCATGAATCCTAGATAAGATATGCCACCCAAATCTTCCATGATCTTCCCCTTGAAAAGAGGCTTGAATAACTATGTCCTTTGGAATGATGGAAGAGATATTCAAGAAGTCTCTTTGAATTAATATCCACATATTCCTACACATTACAAAGCTCACACATAATTGAGATATATATGAAAACATGTATATTTTCTAGTATTTAATCATAAATTCACTTTTAATACTAAAATGAATAAAGTGGAAAATAATAATGTGAAACCCAAATGTATTTATGAAAATGATATGACGAAGGTTTAATAGGGCGATGAAATGTAAGGAATAGTGAAGGGAAAGGTGGATGAAAATACAACATTTCCGAGTCCTAACAGTAGCTCGACCTTCCGAGGTGAGCTGGGTGCTATCATTCTTTGGTATTGTGTGTGTGGCCCATTTGTGGCTCGGGGGGCTCAGGGGGGAGAAGAGTACCCCTAGAGTTGGCTGGGAGGTATCAGTGAGGTCTCATTGGTCGACAAGACGGAGTTGGATAGAGCGTGAGCATGAGACAGTCACTTCTAGTTCTTTGCATTTGGCTATAGTACACATGTGCATAATTTGTATTAAATAATAGCTCAATTTCTTGTTCATGCATTTCTTTATTGTCAAAAGCTCGCTTGCGTAGATGCGGTTAAAATAAAGAGACTCATTTAGTTATGCATATGAATTTTTATTTGGGCGATAGTGCGCCATGTGAAATCGCAAAAGGGTCACTAAATTTATGTTTCTAATCTTTGTTTTATTATTGTGTTTCATTGTAGTTCTGATTCTGGTTGGGATTATTACTGTGTTGTATTATCATTGAGGAAGACTGTGTTTTCGTTCTTGGGCCATTATTTTATTTTACTCTTTGTTTTTATTTTTTTAATACAAGGAAATTATGTTTTTATCTTCTATTCTTATCCTTTAAGTTATTAGTCTGTGCCTGAGCAGTCGGCTAGGAGACGAATCGACAGTCTTTCACTATGGTGTTAAAGATTTAGATTCAAATGCCCTGTTTTCCTGCGCATGGATAATAAGTGAAGGATAATTTCTCTGCCCAACCAAGTTCCTTACTGTGTACAATGAAATTTCCTCCTTATTGCTCAACAATTTGTGTGGTCTTTACTCAACTGATTCATTTTTTTCATCGCCCAATGATTCCATACCTTCTCTGCGATTTCATACCTGTGTTATTTTCCAATGCTTAGCCATATTTTTTTCCTTTCCTCAAAAAAATTCATTTTACCCACCCAACGATGTATTGGGCATGATTTGTTGTGTTTCTTTACTTTATTTTTACCTTCTACGTGAATTCTTTTTGTGCCCACTACACATATTTATTGCGATTTTATTACTTTGCCCATTGTACATATTTACTACGATTATATTATTGTGCCTTCTGGGTATATCGACATGTGTAAGTCAGGAGACTTACTCACCTTCAATGTTTCATTGTTCTTGGCAGTGTATTTAACATTCTGTTGAGGTTTTAGAACCCCGTGCATAGTAGATTAGAGTCCTAGAACAATGCACATAGTAAATCATGGTTGAACATGTGCCTGTAGGATTACCACTGCGCCTTAATAGTAGCGAAATCTTTTTTGGGTGTTTTGTATTTCATGAAAAATTATAGTTCAAGGTCGGCTTATAGCATCACAACTTAACAAAATATTTCAATTATGAACCCTTCCATCATTCATACATAAACCTTTACGAAATTCAGTTCTGATATTCGTTTGGGGACATTTATCACATTAACTAAGTCTTATTTTCTCATGGAATTTTTTTTTCATTTTAAATACTTATTCTACTTTCCATCGCATACATATTATAGAAGACTTACACACATATCCCAACTTTTCAATTGGGGGGTAGCACAGGCATCCTAAAAATATTTAAATAACACTGAAGCGAGAGCAACTCTACCTTCCAATATGGAAAAATATCAGTTGAACGAGATTCTCCCTCTTTCAAAGTAGTGTAAACAACATTGATGATTTGGTTGTCCGATGTAAGTGTATTGAAGATATTATTTTCATTCATTGTTCTACACCCTAATTCTAACCATTTCCAAAGTTGAGACGTGTAAGATTTATATGCTCACACTAACTGCTCATAGAATCTGTATCATTATAACATCAGTGCAACCTGCTGAATTTCATATTAAAAATCTCTTTAACTTGTAGTATGTGAAAATATTTTCATTTGCAGTATATTGGGGCCGAAAAGTAATGGCACATGAGATGGTGGTTTAACGATCCCAAAAACATTTACATGTGTAATGACATATTTTTGGGGGATATTTTTGGGAATAATAGTTGATAATTGTGATATTTTAAATGGAGGAACAAAGTGTTCAAGAAATTAAAGGAAGATATTATATATATATATTCATATTTATATAGATATAATAATATAATTATTTTATTTAAAAGTTGATTTGTAATTGCCAATAGATTTATAATTGGTAATAGTTCTTATTTTTCATTGTTTAAATTATTAATTTATAACTCATTGTCTAGATTTTTAAATGCTATTTATAATTATAATTTCTATTTTTCATTGTTTAAATTGCAATATTATCGGGGACTCTTTATTTTTAATTTGTTAACCCCGGATGTATACTGTAAAAATTAGAGGGCATTATTAAGACTTTTTATTTCCATTTGTTACTAGCTTTATGTGTATGGTAAAAATAACAAGGAATTTTTTTATTTAGGAGACTTTTATTTTTCAAACCTTACCCATGGATTTGTGTTGCAAAAATAAAAATAGGAAGGAATCATGTTGAGTGGAACTAGAATTTTCTTGTGACTGGTCTAGTCTTGTGTTAATAAATAATAAATTTTAGAAGTTTTGCATCCATAGTTATGGTGCTTGTTTTATTATTGAACTAGAGAAGTTAAGGAATATAGTTGAGTTGGATTAGTAAAACCCTTGATTGGACAGGTATAGTTGTTTTTTGATGAATTTTATGTTAAGTTAATAATAGAATTGTGGTAGGTTTTTCTATGCCTGGTACAATCCTCTGATGGTAGAGTTAATTATGACTAATGAGGTGCATCGAAGGCTAGCACACAAAATTAATTATTTGAAGGATAGTCTTAAATGTAGTTCAACTATTAATTCTTTGGGTGGTTGAACAATCATTCTGTAACAATTATCTATCACATGTGTGACTTGTACAAAAATGAAGGAAGAAGGGTATAATGGTTGGACTTCCCTGCAGGCACACGTTGATTGGGTCACTAGAAAGATCGGGTGTCGATTATTTATTTTACGCATGAATGATGTGCTAACATGTTATGACTTTCATGTTTATATGTTGCATTAAGTTCATTGATGTGATATCATCAAGTGGTGTTGTTGTATTAATGACATTATCTATCTTGATTTAAAAAAAAAATGCTTAGCACTTGTTATGCGTTGTATGTTTCCGTAACGATTGGGGTCATTACAAATATAGAGTGAAACATATTATGAGGGTGTTTGTTACTCTATATTTCCCCCCAACTCCACCCTCACCCTCATAATATATGAGGGTGAGGGTGTGGGTGGGGGTGGGGTGAAATATAGAGTAAAAACCAACCTCATAATATGTTTCACTCTATATTCCGAAGGTGGGGGTGGGGGGAATTATAGAGTAAAACACACCCTCATAACATGTTTTACTCTATATTCCCCCACCACCCCTTCCCTCATATATGGGGGGTGGGGGTAGTGGGAAATACAGAGTAAAACACACCCTCATAATATATGAGGGTTGGGGTGGGGGGAAATATAGAGTAAAACATATATGAGGGTGGCGGTGGGGGGAATATAGAGTAAAACATGCCCTCATAATATGTTTTACTCTATATTCCCCCCCACCCTAATATATTATGAGAGTGTGTTTTACTCTGTATTTCACCCCACCCTAACCCTCATAATATGTTTTACTCTATATCTCCACCCACCCCGATGCTCATAATATGTTTTAATCTATATTCCCCCCCACCCTCATATATTATGAGGGGGTGTTTTACTCTATATTTCACCCCACCCTAAGGGTTGGGGTGGGGTGAAATACAGATTAAAACACACCCTCATAATATTTGAGGGTCGGGGTGGGGTGAAATATAGAGTAAAACAAACCCTCATAATATGTTTTACTCTATATTTCCCCCCACCCCCATTATATGAGGGTTGAGGTTGGGTGAAATATAGAGTAAAACACACCCTTATAATATATGAGGGTTGGGGTAGAGGGAAATAGATTAAAATACACCATCATAATATGTTTTACTCTATAGTCCTCCCCACTGCCACACACATAAACAAACCCTCATAATATGTTTTACATTTTATTTCCCCCCACCCCCACCCTCACCCTCATATATGTGGGTAAGGGTGGGGGGAATACAGAGTAAAACACACTCTCATAATATATGAGAGTGGTGGTGGGGGAAAATATAGAGTAAACCACACTCTCATAATATGTTTTACTCTATATTTCCCCTCACCCCCACCCTCATATATATGAGGGTGGGGGTTGGGGGAAATACAGAGTAAAACACACCCTCATAATATATGAGGGTGGTGGTGGAAGAAAATACAGAGTAAACCACACCCTTATAATATGTCTTACTCTATATTTTTCCCGACCCCCACCCTTATATATGAAGGTGGGTGGGAATATAGAGTAGAACATATATGAGGGTGGGCATAGGAAAAATATAGAGTAAAACATAATATTTTTTAGTCTATATTTCCCCCTGGATACTTATCCACTTCTATACATATGAGACACGACGACCCCGCTACAAGTTTATCAAGAGTACAAAAACTCAACTCCTTGTTTGAACTATTGACAGGGTGGGGGTATGTTTTACTCATATATTTTCCCCTACCTCGACCCTCCCAATAGTTGAAATAAAGAGTTGAGTTTTTGTACTCTTAAATAAAAGTGTAGGGGTGTTTTTTTATCTCATATGTTTAGAAGTGGATGAGTATCTGCGGGGAAATATATACTAAAACATATATGAGGGTGGGCATCGGGGAAAATATAGAGTAACAAATAATATGTTTTACTCTATATTCCCCCCCACCCTATATGTTTTACTCTATATGTCCCCCTAGTCCCACCCTCATGTTATGTTTTAGTCTATATTTCCCCCATGCCCATCCTCACCCTCAAAATATAGATTAAAACATGGGTTTGGAGAAATGTAGAGTTAAACAAATTATGTTTTACTCTATATTTTTCCCCTCCCTCATTACCCTCATATATTATTTTTTACTCTATATTTCCTCTCACACCCACCCTCATCACCCTCATATATGAGGGTGGGGGTGAGGGGAGATATAGAGTAAAACATAGAGTGGGGGTGTGTGGGAATATGGGGTGTGGGAAAATATAAAGTAAAACACAGGGTGTGGGTGGGGGGAAATAATATGTTTTACTTTACATTTCCCTTTACTCTATATTCCCCTCAACCCTCACCCTCATATAGAGTAAAACATATTATGTTTTACTTTATATTTATCCATACCTCCATCCCCAAACATGAGTCTAGAGGTGGGGGGGATATAGAGTAAAACATAATATGAGGGTGGGGATGGGGGAAAATATTGAGTAAAACATATTGTGTTTTAATCTATGTTTCACCCCCACCCCCATATATGAGGGTAGGGGTGGTGGGAATTATAGAGTAAAACATAAAGTGAATGTGGGAATGGTGGAATATTAGATAAAACATATTTGGGGGTGGAGGGGAATATTGGGTAAAACATACTTGGGGGTGGAGGGTGGGAGTGAGGAAAATATTGGGTAAAACATATTTGGTGATGGAGGGAAATACTGGGTAAAACATTTTTTTTTTAACCGAACATTTCTCCCACCCTCACTCTCATTATGAGATGTTTTCCCAATATTCCTTCTCACCCCACCCTCATTATGGGATTGGATGGAGGGAATATTAACTAAAACATATTATGTTTTACCTAATATTCCTTCTCCCTCACCATCCTCATTTCCATGTAAACATGAGAAAATATAATTTTTATAAATTATTGCTAAACTTTTTTAATGTTTTACCAAAATTTATGTTAACGATTAATAACAAATCCACTTAATACGTATTAAGTGTGTCAATATATCTCTTATATCAAATGTGTCATATATCTCTTATAACAAATGTTACCACCAACATTGCAGCTTGTGGTTACAAATTCATGAAATTGTGATAGTGATTCTCTTGTCTTAATAGTCATATGGAGATGCAACGTGTAATTGCGAGTTCTTAACCTATACTTATATGGGAAATGGTTGAAAAAATAATTATTTTAGTTTTGTGTGGGTTTATCTTATTTTTTATTAGCTTAATGTTTTAGGTTTTTTATTATTATTGTTTTGAATGCCTTTTTAATAAATAATTTTTATTATATATATATTAGTTTAATGAATGAATTATTACCTTTTTAATAAATAAGTTATATATATATATATATGTTTGAATTATTATATTACTCAATTAAAACTTAGTAATGATAGGGTATCTATTATGTTTATCCTATAGATAAATTAAAACAAAAATTCATTCCATTGTAAAATGAAAATCACATTTTTTAAATGTTTAAGTATAATATAAAGATTATGTAAATGTATATTTCTATTACATTTATAATAATAAAATTGTACAATTAATGTACGTATCATTTTTAACTTTTTAAAATATAATATTCTAACTTTTTGAAATATAATATGGATGTAGTCATTTTTCACTTTCTTCTTTTGACCTTGGGCAAATTTGTTATGAAAAGTATTAATATGCTAACCAATTCTACATACTAAATGTAAGTATTATGAAAACGTACACTCAATTTTAAGATATTGAAATATTTGCTTTAAAGTTGAATCACTTAATGAAAATAATGTCAAAGAAATAATAGATTTATATGCACCAAAATTATATATACTTATTTTTCACAGCGCGGTACTAGATTATAGTATTTTGTAGTGTATATATATGCTCTATTCTTATTAGTCCCTGCCATAGGCAAAGAGGACTATAGCGATCGATAAATCATTGGTCTGGTATTAAAATGTGCATTGACCACAAATATTTGCATATTATCTATTGTTGGAACAAGGGAAGTGAAAACATCGTTTTTTATATAATAGAAAGTACCATGTATGTCAAGATCTGATTGGACAACGGATTGGAGGTCTTATTATTGGCTTCGCTATTCCCAATGTTATATTTGTTTCCATATCCAAAGTATTTGAATCGTATATGGTATTTTCGAATCATATATTTTTTTATGCATTGATCGAAGCTAGATTAATGATAGCATTAATTCAAATGTTTCCTTAAGCATTTTCTGCTAGCTTGAATACATTGTATACCATATTAGTATGTCTTATTTTTTCTTTATTTTTGCATGCTTTGAGAGAAGAGGCTTGCCACGCTGCATTTAAAAAAAAAAAATTGTACAGGGCTAGGCCCTTAGACGGTCCTAACAGTCTTAAGTGTTTACCTAACAGGTCTGGAAGTCTTAAGTGTTTATTGTACAAGTGTGTTGGAATACAGTTTCTGTTCCATTTTTTTGATGGTAGTCGGACATCTTTCGTTGATTTTTATATAATAAAAAGTACCATGTTTGTCAAGATGTTATTGGACAACGGATTGGAGGTCTTTTTTTCGGCTTCGCTATTCCCAATGTTATATATGTTGGAATATCCAAAGTATTTCATCGTATATATTCTTTTAGAATCATATGTTTTCTTATGCAATGGTCGAAGATGGATTAATGCTAGCAATAGTTCGAATATTTCCTTTATCAATTTATGCTAGCTAAAATACATTGTCTACCATTTAGTATGTGTGATTTTTGTTTTATTGTTGCGCACTTCGAGAGAACAAGCCTGCCACGCTGTATTTGTTCTTAAATTTTTGTACATGGCTAGGCCCCTTAGGCGGTCCTGAGAGTCTTAAGTGTTTACTTGAAAGGTTAAATGTTTATTATGAAAATGCGTTGGGATACAGTTTCGTTCAATTGTTTTTATGCTCGACATCGCTGCTTCAGTGGTCGATGCTTGTTCACTGCTTGGTTCCATGATTGTTTTTCTTGTTTGATTCAACTTTACAAAGTTGAGGTCCTGTAGTTGTAGTTGGACATCTTCGTGGTTGTTCACTGGTTTGTTGTTCTTCAACTTTGCAAGATGTTGGACATGTTATTGCAGTTCCCAGTTTTCAGGGATGGCCTCTTGTCATCCCTTGTTGATGGGTAAGTTTCCCTGTTGTTTTTTCTCAATGGTGGGGGTCCCTGCCTCCAAATTTTGTTGCATACCATCTTTGTCTGTGATCTTAATTTATGTTCCTGGAAACCATGCGTCTTCATATGCTGGAAAAATGTTCATAGCTATTTGGAAAATTGCAATGCGAAGGGGTTCTCGAAAATTAGTTCGAAGCTATTAGAAGAGGGAACCATCGACAAGAGTGTACATGAAGGGAATGCTTTTATTTTGTGGGTCGGAAAACTACATGTTAGAAAAATAGGACCGCGAAGCAATAAAATAAAACAAATGCAGAAACAAAACACATAAGACACACAATACAAGAGAGATATAGATTTACGTGGTTCACCCAATGTGGGCTACGTCCACCAGAGAAATTTCCAGGTCCTTCCTTTATTATTATCCAGAAAATGAAGGGATATAGCCTACAACAAAACCCGTTGTAACTTCCTCTTCTTTCTCTCACAGTATCCTCTCTCAGAATACAATATTCACCATCATCCATAGCCGCAATACATTTCCCTCATAAAAGAGGGTTTCCTTCTAGGGAAAAAAACCCTAACATAATCTCTACCGTTAGATCTACAACCTTATAATGAATGGTCTAGATTTACAATGAAATTACAATATACTTTTACAAGGCAATTTTTTCTTCAGGGGCTTCTCCCCCGAACCCCCGCTTGCCCCCAGACCCCCCAGTCGGGGGGATAGCCCCCTGGGACCCCGAAGAGGGGGTACCCCCCCTCTGCACTCCCCCGCGTGGAAGAGTGTACATACTTCTGGGGTGTAAATACTTCATGGGGTATAAACACAGCTAAAATCAAGGACCTCTGAATCAGGAAGATAACCAGGCTCCACAACCAACACTACACCCACATGTTGTCTTTCTGCCGAGTAAATTTATGGTGTTATTTATTTATGTTGTTTCTTCTATTTGGTACTCAGTTTCAGGCTTGTAGTTTTCCTATTTTGCTTTCCTTTTATTGGGGGGGTGATATTATTTTTTTCCCCCCTTTTCTTTGTTTTCAGACAAAGTGAAAATATCTAACAAACAACTTTAAAATCAGAGTTGAGAACATGGAAGAAGTAATAGATGTTGAGTCGTATGAAATAGATACACAATCCATTATACATGGCAACATTGATGTGGATTTACATAGCAATGGCCTCTTTAGATTGGATGCATTCTCGTATACTACAGGGGATTGTCTTTTCGATACATTCCAGGTTTCTGCTACATTTCTGGTATTCGTCGACCAAGCTGCCCATTGGATTGATAGATTATTTCTTGGCCTATTTAAAAAATGATGATGCAGAGGCATTGAACTCCTATGAATACAAACTGGAATCTGATTTTCTTCGGCAGTTGCATGAAATTCATGATGTCACTACGTATTTTTCAAAGATGTGGTTGTCTTCATCTCCAGCTCTGCCTGCACATGAGAGGGGACTTTGGGGAGACACATTTTTTATACAGTGGTTGTCTAACTGGCTCAATATATCGGTTGGAATATGGTCATTGACAAGAAAAAGAAGATATATACTATTCAATAAAGTTGCCTCTGACAATCCATATTGCATCTTGTTCCATGATCCCAATGTTGTTAGTGTTCATTATGAACCACTCCTGTACAAAAAAAATCCATATGCAATGTTGAAGTACCTCATATTTACTTGTCCCTCTTTTGCAAAGACCTTGAATTGTAGTGGGAACGGATTATGCATCACATAGATTGACATGGTTTACAGTTGGCAACAAATGTTGTGTCTAACTATGGAGATCGTTTGTTTAATGAAATTTGTTGTTTGGTAGCAACCGATTTTGATGTCCAGTCATTGTAGGTTTACACTGTACAGTCCTTTTGTAATGCAATTGTAAGCGGCAACCAATAAGAGTTTAGGTGCTTCCATCAACACCTTTTTCCATATCTCCTGGAAAATATACCGATGGTTGGAACTTGGAAGGAATACCTTGTAAACATGGTGCTTCCATATGAAAAATGGAATGTGGATGGTTTTAGATTATGTTTCTAATGAATGTATATGATATTCAGAGTAAATATCCAGGTCTGGTCAGCGTTTCCAGATGGAACTATCCAATCCTGGTTTACTGATTCAAAATATGATCAAACATTTGGCATCTTCTTTTTGAAAACATATACAACACATATCCATTATGAACCTTTTCTTCGACATATTGGTGGTTTAGGTTTGGATGTCCATGCCACCCAAACCGCATCGAATCTGCATACGCACGACATGCTTTTTAGTGAGAATGAAACTTGTATCAAGTGTGATATGGCCATAGAGGGCTTGAACAAAAAAATGATGTGTGGAATTCATCACAGTTTTGATGAGCCCATACATGGCTTAAACAAAAAATGTAGAGTAAGTTATCACAACTTGAAAAAAACTATGCATCAAATTCGTCGCAGTTGTGATGAGACCACACAGGCCCTAACCAAAAAATGTAGACTAGGTTATCAACACCTAGGTCAGAGTGAAATTCATCCCAATTTCCATCATCTCATCGTGCCCTTGGGAAAGAAACATAAATTAAGTTACCACAACTTGAAAAAGGTCTGGTGTGAGAGAAAGAAATGCATTGCCATGCTTCCTATTAGAGAGAAAACCACATATCACAATCTAAAGAAACTTTTCTGTGCACAAAACAACAGAAACATGTGCATTCTCATATCCCAGAATGGTCATACAACCATCACATTTCATGCGCTAGAAACAACACCATGGACTACTCACAATGAAAACCAGGAAACAATTTCTACCCATACTTCCCTGCGAAAGAAAAATGCAAGATAGACGTACATGAAACAAGTTAAAGATACTCCTTCCATTGCATGTGAAATTTGTGAGCAACTGAATTTCTCAAAAAACAACAAGTCTTTCACGACTTCTTTGCAAGAAGAATACCTCCAGTTGATAGCACATGATAAAGCATTTTCCAGCAGCACAATTTTTCTTCCATGCAAACGGTCACTTGAAAATGGAAAAATGCCACAGTTTGCAACCCCTTACCAAATAATATGTAATGAACCACTGCCAGATGTGAGTTCACTTACAAAACTTGAGGAGAGAATTATCTCTCTCTGAATTTCATTTTCTCAAATCATGCCTTAGGTCTATAAACGACCCCAGATGGACTTAACAGGATCAATTATTAATGTTCCTATTCAACTAGATGTTGTGAAAATATCCTTGCCACAATTCACTAACAATACAATGACAATTGTCATGGATTTGAAAAGATGCTTGCGATACAAAAATGCCTATCAGACAGGAAAAGTGTGTGTGCATGTTGTTTTGAAAGAATTAAAGGAATTGTGTTCGAGGGCCCTGTACAAATCACATAACATTTGTATAAATGACAACTGGAACAATGCTCTTGCAGAAGAGGATGGAAAATCTACAGACACTTTCGAAAATCCTAGTGAATTTTATACAAGTGATGAATCAGAGAATGAAACGCATGTTGAGACATTGGTGCATGGATTCATTGATTCATAGTGCATTTGTGATTTGTAAGACAAGATTGTTGAAATTGAACCTGCTGAGGGGAAGCGTCCACTTGGAATATTCAAGGACAAATTCACTGAGGAAATGAATTTTCCAACACTCTTCTATGGAGATGCACATGGCACTAATATCACAGAGTGATTCAGTTATCATAAAATAGTATGATGGGAGATGCTACATTCAAGCGGTTTCTTCTCCTATCACATAACAAATTTGTTTTTCAAAACAATGCACATAGTAATAGAGCAATTTCTCTCCTTCATCTGGGTCCGAATAATAAAAGGCCAATTACAAGGAATAAAGTTGTTGGCCAAGGACGTGAAGTAAAAAGTAAACCTGGAAAAATTTCTAAAATATGATATTGGGTACATAGATTTCAAAAACATTTGCACCTTCCCTGACTATTTGCAACAACAAAAAAAAATTATTTTTGCAATGATCCGACAATTGGGCCTGCCAACATTTTTCGTCACATTTACAAGTGAAAATCATTGTTGGGATCCATTGGTAGTTGTCGTATCTGACTTGCATAGGAAGAGGAAACATGAAAAAGAAACTAGTGCCCTGGAAAATAATGACATTAACTACCTCATAAGAAAAGACCCAGTAACATGTACTCGCTACTATAGAAATAGAATAAATGATTTGAGACAATTGATATGCCATGATGAAATGTTTTTCGGAAAAAATATTGGACTACTTTTTTGTAACTAAGTTTTAAAATAGGGGAAATGAGCATGACCACACACTGTTATGGATAGAGGGTGCACCAGTTTATGGAGTTGATAGAAATTAAGAAATTGAACAATTTGTGGCTAAATACATAACATCCAACGCAGATCATTTGGATCCAAAACTTGCCAAAGTCCATAGACATTACCATACAAGAAGTTGTAGAAAACAAAAAATATCGCATTGCAGATACAAGTTTCCTGTGCCGCCAATGAGAGCTACAAGAATCATCGAGCCACATAGTTTAGAGGAAAATGTTGTTGTTGAGAAATCTAAATTGTTGTTCACATTTCTAGAATAAGAAAAACTCGACGAGTTGATGAGCTTCGATGCCTTCTTGACAGAGGTAAATCTATCAAAAGATGAGTACATCCAAGCCATACAATGTACACTTAGGAAACCAACAATTTTCCTCAAACAAAATCTTTCCCATATTTAGAGCAACAGTTTCTCCAAAGTCATTCCAGTTATGTGGAAAGAAAATACAAATGTGCAGTACGTGCTCAATGCATATGCTGCAACATCTTACTGTACTTCATATATGACAAAAGTTGAAAAATCTATGACAAGTGCATTCAAAATAATATGCAAAGAACATGAAAGAAGTCATATTGATGTCATACAAATGATACGCGCACTTGGCAATACATTGCTTAATCTTCAACAAATGTCTACTCAGCAAGAAGTTCACATTG
>JZKD02S1898381.1:1327054-1379974 GCA_000966675.3 Picea glauca
TGTACCATGGGTAGAGCTTTGAAGCTGTTGAAGACATGATTTCAGTTGATCTTTTTCAGGACAGAATAAAAGCCAGGTTCAGGAATCCTCATCAAATAATTTGCTACTATAAACAAGAAGTTTTCTCAGCAAGATACATTGGGTAAAATTTCTCTGCAGATTCCTGAGTCAATACCACTCAGTACCAGCACAAAGTTCATCAGTTACAGGTTCATCAAAAATACCAGAGAAGTTATAATTTTCACGCCCTTCAAATCCAGACTTGACTTCAAAAGAAAAATTCTACAACAAGACTTGCATAACAATGGGGATAGGTAATTTAACTCAGGTATGCTTAGTTCATGTTGATTTATTGTATTAATTTTCATACTAATAGTTTGAACTAAGGATGCCTTGATTACTCCATAATTTTTCATCATTTCCACGACCTGTACCTAATGAACTAACCCACCATGACATTTCATATCATAAAAATGCACCACATTCCCGGAGTTGAGTTCGACATGACTCATATATGATCATACTCTGCACTTACGTATGACTATCATCATTTTTCCACACGCCATCGATCCCCACAACAATTCAAATATTCTCATATGATTTCTCTCCCGACTACATTCCCCATCACATTCTCTCCCTTCGTCGCCCTCGTCCAAATTTCCCTGCTCACCCATATACCTCCGATGTGATATCAAGTGTAACCATGGTGGCAAATCGCCATGAACCGAAGACATATGCAGACCTAGAGGTTCTTCCGGAGTATGAGGCAACCAAAGATATTTTTAAGAAAGAAGGTTGGGAGCCGTTTCTGAAGAAATTCGATGGATATAACGATGCAATTACGCTCCATTTTGCTCTTCATTTTGAGGGTGGGTTCGCTAAAGTGGGCGAGCTCGAGTTCGAAGTCATGGATAAGTTCATTTCAGAGGCAATTCAATTTCCCACCACTGGCTAGAGATGGACAAAGGGTCATCCTGTTGACAAACAACTATGCACTCAGCTTTTGAAACCATAGTACCAGGAAACACAGTGGTCCGAGGGAACATCGCGGTCATGGTTGGAACCACAGTGGGCTCAATTGTTAGCCATCCTCCAACGTTACCTCACGTGTGAAGGATGGTACACCATCGTATTTCCCTGCCATGCCCGACTCCTGTTACACTTCAAAGGTAATTCTCTGAACATACCCTTCTTTCTGTTGAAAAGTTTAAAAAAAGATGGCCAAACAGGTATGAAAGGCCAAAGATTTTTGTGGAAGTCTATTTCATTTCGGTCTAGTTAAGATATTGATTAAGTCTGCACTGTCCAAGAAGCAAGAAATGTGGGATATGTTCACTGTAAAAACCCTAGCCTCTGCCAAGTCTAAAGATAGGAGTGTTAAGCCTGATCCCCCACAGAAGAAGTTGAATGCTAGGAAAAAGAGGGTTAAAACACCGACCAAAGTCTATGCTAACCCTGAGAACATACCCGATAGCACAATTGAAGCCAGTACTGGAGACCCTGATTCAGAACATTCAATTAATTCTCATGGGTCTGATGGAGTGGAAACCAATAATGAAACTGTGAAGAATACTACTCCTACAGAAGCACATGTTGAAATTTTGAGCTCTTCCCTAGCTGCTGAGAACATAATTGACGTGGAGGAACTGGCGGAGTTGACTGACAAACCTAGAAGAAATCCAAAATGAAAATGTAAGAGTACATTGTCAGGTATGGATAACTCTGTGCCCAGTTACCCACCACAAGAGAGGTTAGAAAGTGTGGATGATCATGAGGTGGCTCCAGAGCCCTCTGAAATGACTTGGACTCTGTCCCAATTCATTCGAAAAACCCGTAAAGTGGATCAGCAGGCTACTGCATCCAAAGGAATTGAGCAGAGTGAGCCAATCCAAGTACCAACAGGTACCCCGGCCTGGATACAAAGAATGTTCACTCCTGAACCTAGTCTAGTTGACAACCCCGATCCAGTGGACACCTCTAAACTTAGTCCAGATCATCCAAATCTAGTTGGCACTTATGAACGAAGTCCAGATGAGTTCACTCCTTAACTCAGTCCAGATCATCATTCTGATCCAGTTGCCACCCCTGCTCAAAGTCCAAACGAGCTCACTCACGCATCCAGTCCTCAACCACAACCAGGACGGGATCAAACATTTGAAACCTACTGTGAAATTTCCTCCAGTCGATCCTTGAAACCAATGGTAGCAAGACTAGAAAGCAGGAATAACAGGTTGAAAGAAAAGCTACAGGAATACACTATCTTGGACCGACATATCAAAACTGAGAATGAACTCATGAAAGTCAGGATAAATTATTTCTTGTCTAAAATTGAAAGATTAAAATGAAGGAATAAGGGTCTTTTCCAAAGGAACAAGAAACTACAAAAGACTACCAGAAAGCATATTATAATCAACTGAGTCCTCAAGAAAGAAATCAGAAATATGAAGAAACAGGAGAGGTTACAAATGTTGGTTGCAGTTGCTGCAACCCTCTGATCGCTACCAGTCTTTGACTTTTTTGTTGCTCAAGGACAGGCAAAGACTTCAGTGTGGGGGCATGTTGGTCTCTAGTTTTGATCATGTTTTTGCCTATATTATATCACAAAGACCTCCATTTCCATACCCAGTACCACCCCTTCTGGCTTTGTTTTGACACAGTTGACATCTCTTTACCACTCAATGGAGTTACTCAAGGTATCTTTACGTTTCAAGTTATTTTTATGAATTTTGATACTTTAAATTAATATTGAAACTAATGTGGCTTGAGTTAGGTACTATTTCTATTTCGAAATAGGATTTGCCAGTACCAGGTACCAGCTCGTACCCCGTGGAGATACCAACGAAGCTGCTCAAGATCCACGCATTATGGCCAAAGTGGGAGACAACAAAATTTACATGATAGATGGAGTCATCGCTCATATGATGATTGAAGGCACAATGATAGAACTGAGTCGTTAATATTTCATGATTCACACTTCATGACACTACGTGTCACGAAGATGTGAAGACCATTTTTTAAACTTGATTTCAAGCTATTTTCGGATCGGGGGTCCATTTGAATGAATGTATTTTTGCTTTAGACTATTATGGAGGACGATCTATATATAACCAGAGGATCACTCCTAAGAGACGTTTGGATTATGCTATGTTATGAGACACATTTCTAAATACAATCTATCTTACATTATGTTATTTCACTGTCATACGATTTGAGTTATTTCTTTGAGTGAATGGAGCGTGAAGTATACACAGTGGTTGCGTAGAATGATATAGTTAGTTCTGGTTGTTCCTTACAACATTTGTAAATTTTGGTTGGGCCCGCCAAATAGGTTCAAGTCGCTGCTTTACTCTGTCTTAGATTTAGTTTATTTTGGTGTTTTAGTATTTGCATGCATGGTAGCGCAAAGTTTGAAAATTAACTTGTTCAAAATCGTGCTTAATTATTCTTCAACTATATCGTTTCCAGCATACTAATATCTGCCATGTTGATGAGTATTGAACGCATGATTGATTCCTATAGAGTTTAGAGCACGAATTAGGTTTGCTTTGATTCCAGTTTCCAATTTGAACTTAGAGTTTGGATGAACTTTGTTTTGGTTGAGATAGTTAGTTACTCTGCTTAGTTAGGATAGTTAGGTTGCAATTAAATTAGAGGAAGCTTCCAGTACCAGTAGGGTAAGTAGGATATTTCTTTGTTTTCCTGTAGACAGATTTAGATTTGTTTTCTATGTTTAGATTAAATGCATTTTAGGAAATACTCTTTTTGTCATGGCTTAAATAGAAATGGTGATGATAGATGATTAAAAGTAGTGGTAGAATAGTCTTGTGAAATCACACTTTTGAGTGGAAATAGAAGCACCAGCATTTAAGCATAGGACTGTTTTATGTTGATGAATTAAATAGGAGATGATAAGTTTCAGGATAGTCATTAGGATTCAATTTCTCAGAGTAAGTTTGTGTTTTCTTCTAAATATAGTTTTTAAATAGGGATTAGTATCTTACCCGCACATACAGTGTAGCAGATCGAAGTTTACTTACCCTGGTTTGACAATTCAGTGTTTCAGGTCATTAAAATCTTTAATATTGCAGCCTAACACCCACTCCTAAGACACTCACAGAATTGAGAGGATTCCTAGAAATGTGCACGTATTAAAGGAAGTTTGTCAAGGGGTTCTCTCAATTGTGTTCACCTTTGAACGATTTGACTAAGAAGGGAGCGTTCAAGTGGGACAAGGAGGCTCAAAAAATGATGGACAAGATGAAGAAGGTGATGAGTACATGCCCAGTCTTAGCCCTTCCAGATTTCAGTCTTCCATTTACCTTGGAGTGTGATGCATCCAAGGAAGGAATAGGGGTTGTACTGATGCAGAAGAGGCACCCACTTGCCTACGAAAGTAGGAAACTCCGGGGGCTTGAGCTACTCTACAAAATTTATGACAAAGAAATGTTGGCTATCATGCATGCATTGGCCAAATTTCAACAATACTTGGTAGGTGCTCCGTTTGTTGTCAAGTCAGATCATAATAGTCTTAAATACCTATTGGAATAGAAAGACTTGAATGAGAGAAAACAAAAATGGGTAAGCAGAATACAGGCCTATGACTTTGACATCGAGTTTTTCAAAGGAAAGAACAATGTGGTGGCTGATGCCTTATCCAGGAGGTCATCCGTCCTTGCCATAATCGGGATATGAGTTGATTGGAAAGAACAACTATTGATGGAGTATGCAGAGGATCAGTTTGCGTGCCAACTACTGGATGGACAGGTACAAGATGAAGATTTCAAGGTTATGAATGACCTCATCTACTACAAAGATCGAATCTTCTTGGTTGTTGGATCAGCCTTCAAGGCCAAGGTATTGCAGGCAGGCCATGATTCGCTAGTGGCAGGGCACTAGGGAATCATAAAGACATACAGGCAGATGAGAGAAATATTCTCTTGGAAAGGGCTCAAGGAGGATGTGATTAGGCACGTCAAGGAGTGTGCGACATGTCAGGAAAAAAAGGATGAGCACACGCACCCAGTAGGACTATTGCAACCCTTGCCCATTCCAGAGCACAAATGGGAAAGCATATCCATTGATTTCATCACCGGGCTACCTAAGACGCAAGGGAAGGATTGCATATTTGTAGTGGTGGACAGGTTAACAAAGTTTACACACTTCTTCACCATAGCTACCAACTTTAGTGCAACACAGGTGGCTGAAATGTTTTTTAGGGAGATTTTCAGGTTGCACGGCCTCCCCAAGACCATTGTCAGTGATAGGGATAGCAGGTTTATGAGTACTTTCTGGCAGGAGTTATTCTGGTTGGTTGGTACGGCCTTGACCCCTAGCACCAACTATCACCCGCAGACAGATGGACAAACAAAGATGGTCAATAAGTGGGTGGAGGGATATCTCAGAAACTATGTGGCAGGGCAACAGAAGGCATGGGTCAGATGGTTGAATTTGGGAGAATATTGCTACAATACCACCCAACATATGTCTATTGGCATGTCTCCATTCAGAGCTTTGTATAGCTATGATCCTTTGTCATTTGTAGATATTTCATTCGGAGACAGCAGGGTACTGATGGTACAGGATTGGATACAGTAGAACCAAAACATTCTTAGGGAATTGAAGGATCATCTACAAAGGGCACAAAACCAACATAAGGTCCAAGCAGACAAGCACCGAGTTGATCGGACTTTTGAGGTTGGCGATTTAGTCTACTTGAGGCTGCAACCATACAGGCATGATTCCATTAAAAGAAGCGGAGCAGAGAAACTACAGCCACATTTCTTTGGACCCTACAGATTCAACAAGAGGATAGGGGTCGTGGCTTATGAGCTGGAGCTTCCACAGGGTAGAATAATTCATAACCTTTTTCATGTCTCATGACTTAAGAAATCCATCGGTCAACACATCAGGCCTATTGAGGTATTACCCCCCATGGATGAGGAGGGACAACTTGTTTTGATTCTAGAGGAGGTACTAGAATTTCGAGAGAAGAGGCTCAGAAACTGAAGCATCAAGGAGTACCTGATCAGGTGGAAGGATTTACCCATCGAGGATGCCACTTGGGAGAAGGAACACGTGGTAAGTGAAGAAGGTTTGGAATTGCTTAAGGAAAAGAAATTTCAAGAAGGGGAGATTGTAATGTCCCCCATCTCTTAGAGAGGTGATGTGGAGACTCAGTGGCCTGGGCACCCCCACTAGGTCATAGTCTTACACTGAAGGGGGAATTCAATGAGGCTAAAGTTATATTTTTAAGTTGACTTAAGAAAGGAAAAGGGATTAAGGATAAAAGATAACTCAATAGAAGAATAGAATATTAACCATAGGAGTTAACCTAACTCAACAGATAATTAGAAGGAAAAAGTATAAGTAAGAGGTTGGGGCGCACCTATTATTCAGTCTAGTGTTGGATTAGCATTTTCTATTGCTCTTGGGCATTTAGTTTGGGGGTTTTGCTGTACAAACCCTTGTGAGCAACTCAGTGGTGAAATATCCACTCACCTTGTTCCATAGCTTGGTCTTGGGGATGAAAGATTCCTCCACAACATTCTAGTCTTAGCTCACCTCCATCTAGCACTTCAAAAGGTAGCAGGTCGTACTATTCTTGTGATTCTAGCAAGGGTGCACCATCATCTAGAGGGAGGTTCGATCCATCTTATCCAGAGGGCCTAGGGCCATTTTGACACTTGGGTTTTGTCTGCAGGGGCATGATCGTTAGTTTGAGGACTTTTCTGGAGGGTTATCATCATCATATTATTATCTACAGATTTGGACATCTTGGAGCCATAGGGAACATCCTATGATTCAGAAAAACTCAGATCTAGAGAGATCTATTTGAGATTTGGTTCCAAAACTTCTCCCATGGGATTTTCATAGCCTGATCTATATTCTTGAAGAGTTTCATGCCATTTTGATGTGTATTACTCCAGGGACAAGTTGCATTGGGGTTTCATCTATTCAGGAGGGCACAACTCCCTGAGGAGATCCAACGGTTGGAGGAGTTGGACTTGGACGTTGGGCTTGAAACTTCAGGAGGAGGTTCCCACTGCCCTAATCTATCATTGGGCCGAGTTTGGGCTCATTTGGAGCATCTTTCCATCGGGGCCAAATTCTTGAGGGTTTCAGTCTTCACTTGGAATGTGGCACTCTTTAGCTAGAGGGTTTGACATCCAGATCTGTTGGGTATTGGTATTCATTACTTATTCATTCTTTGGAGGCTTCTTTGTATCGAAGAGAATTTTGTAGCAGCTCAAATCTATTGATTGTACGGCCATCTGAGGTTTATGCCAGATCGACCATCTATTGTATTGATTATGCATAATAAAAAGGTTAGATATTGCTTGTGCTTATATATCTTGATTGTGTTATGATCTTCATGTGTTGGATGAATCTTGTATGCATTTAATAACTCAATAAACACCTGCACATCAATAAATCCATAGTAGTTAGTGATACCAAGATAAAAATGTGTCTTGGGATCATTACAAGGTTGTATTAAATAAGGAGATGTATATGAGAGAAGGTGGTATTGTAAGGAAACATAGGGTGCTGGTAGATGGGAAAAACTTGGAAGAGGAATATTTCACTATAGAGGTAGCGGGCTCCATGGGAGCTTTGGCAACATCAAATCTATTCACTGTTGACAATATGAGAACAAGGTTGAAATAGAGTAGCCACAGGATAGTCCAGTTGCAAAATCAACTAAAAGATACCAAGAAAAATGTTGGAGAAGAAATAAATAAAGGTTTGTATCAAGCCAGGGCTGTTGACAAACAATAAATTTAATCACTTAAGTTAGGTCTAGACGAGATGAACAAGAAGATGAAAACTAGCAAAATACAGGTTATTCAACAAGAAGAATTGGTAAGACAACTACAGGCTAAATTGAATTCAATGAAAGGCCAGGTTATAGATTTGAAAGTTTTTCAGGACCAGTCACTGGAAATACATACGAAGATAGAAGTTGAGTAACAAAGATTAATCTCCAAAGTAGATATTATTCAAAATTATTTTCAAGAAGTAAGCAATGCTTTTGATAATATTATTTTTAAAGAAAAAGAAGCTAAAGTAGCAAGGGCCACTTTCCAAAAGGCATTTGTATGTTCATAAAATGAAGAGGTATCAAAAATTACAAAGCTATCTGTTGTAGAGAGTATCAGAGGCAATATCATGCTCAAAGTATGGGAAACCAACATAGCAGAAAACAAGAAAATAACCAAAGAAATCAAAGATGATTGCGAAGAAATATTTGATTTGTTGGACAAGGGATCATTAGGTATTGGAAGAGACAATTGCACTAGGCAATTAGGACAAATAAACATTGTAAGACACCAGTTGAATTTCAAAGAGGGTTTGAACAAAATTCAGATGGAAATTTCACAATTAAAGGAAATTGATATTACCCTAATAGACAGGTGGATGGTGAAGCCAAACTTAAAATTGAAATAAAATAGGTTTTCTGGTAAGGGGATTGAAGACTGTCTTTCCAAAATTCAGGGAAAATTTTATCTATTTGAAGCGAAGGATTTTCCATGGCCTCCAGAAATTTTGTACACTTTCTTGAAAAATGTATTGAATGTATTGGGTGAAAAGGAGGAGATACTTCAATAAAACAATGAAGTATCATTTTGAAAGATTATATTATCGAGGAAATAGAAAAATAAAGGATAATCAAGCAAACGGTTGAGATTTGCATTTTGGTAACTATTTACCCCTAGGAGTTAGGAAATCACCAACCATCAATGTATGGGGGATCTGGTATAAGTATAATTTGATGAGACTAAAATAAAGATTTTTCTGGGCGCATTGTAAAGAAGAATTTGAAGATATTTTTGAATTAATACAAATACAGATTGAAGATTCCAGATCTGATCAAGTTTGGGTTATGTGCTTCTCTGTTGTTTCATATTTTTTACATATCTCTTAGATGAATGCTTAATTGCAATTTAGTACAACCTCTACTGTCATGATTAATTATTATTGCAATTTAATCATTTACATTTTTTCCTCTGTATCAGCTATCAGCAAGTACAAGACTTGTAAATTTTTTAGATTTCAATATCATATGCTTCATTAAGAGTTTTTACTAACTATTTTCTTCCTCTCTCACAAAGTGATATTCCTCTTTAATTGATGCCTCACCTTGTTCGACAACTTTATGTTTTATTTTCATTTCATGCATATTCCCTTTTCAAAATTTAACTCAGATACCGGAAATGGACTTTAGTTTCGTCATACTATTAATTAAAGATTTTGGAGTTCTTGTTACATATTTTGAAACAGAAATAGAAAACCCTAAAAGAAAACACAAAAAATTATCTTTTCAGTCTTTATCCCTCATGATTGTACCAGTAACAAGACAACCCCAATATAGATCCTGGACTATCAGATCAAAAGAGCATTGCCTTAAATTTATTTAACACCATCTTGTAGACAACAAATAACCGGGTTGAGTTAGAACGTTCGTGGGCAGCAATTGAAAGGGATATTAGTATCCAGGAAAACTGGGAATCTAGAAAGAGACAGTTAAGAAACCATCCATAGCCCTTTTTGTATAATTGACTTTTCTATCCTTAACTTTCTCTATATTTTCAGATGCCTTGATGGTATACTTTAGATCCTTAAAGTATAAACTCATAAACAACATCCTTTTGGAGTTGTTGCCGGGGAAACGAAAAAATGAATCTTTTTCCCTGGGAAGAATGACATTGACACTTTCTCTCTTTGATAGTGAACAAATATTGAAAACCTTATAAGGATACCTTTACCTTTCACTTGGTGACTCCATGATAAATAAACTGGCTTTAAAATGAAAGAACACCAGGAAAAACCCAGACAACAAACAAACTTTGCTTGTTCCCAATCCAGAATTTTTTTTTAAATCAAGAATATATCTTAAACAGTCTGTATCATTGACAAATAAGTTTTATCAACCTAAAATTATAGATTCAAATACTAGAGGTCAATTTGAAGGATCGAATACCCCACCTCCTTGCGTGGAATTACCTGCTGATAGGATTGTAACCCTTGAGCCTGGTTTGGTCTCGCCTGATTTTAAAACTGAGATTTTCCCAACCATTTATTTCACCAACAAAGGTAAAAGATATGCCTCACTTCTTGCTTCGATTGACACCTCTTCACTTCACAGAGTTCATTTTCCTATATCTCAGAACTCCTACAATCATCCTATTTTTCTCGACATGACTCATGTTGGTTCTTCTTTATATTCACCCTGTGAGTCTTAAGAAACTAGTCCACTTTTCCCTAGTTCCCCTTCCTCAAGTTTCCTATCCCTTGATAACCAATTTCCTGAAACCTTTCCTTATATTATCCAAGCATCAACCTCTAAATCATCAATGGTTACCACTAGAGGAGGCGTTGCTGGAGGTGGTGCTGGAGGAGGAGGAGCATGCAGCCAAGTACCACCCCCTCAAATATTTGCAAATGTGGCTTCCAGATATGCTCCTTTGGTCCTCCCAGTTCCCCTCCAGGACTTACCTGAAAATTACATGAAGAATCTGTCGAAATTCATAGGAGAGGGTTATTTGACTGCAACCGAACACATCAATTTTTTTGACCAATTAGTTAACATCCTTGGAATCGAACATGAATATGTCTACTCGAGACTCTTGGTTCAAATTTTTGAAGGTCAAGGTTTGGCCAAATTGCTAGCTGAATCAAATTTAAAAACACTTAGGATAAATCAGCTACAAGAGAACGAGAGATTTCTAGAAATAGGTGAGCTTGACGTCACTGCACCCACAACTGGGATTCAAGGAAAGTTTTCTACTTCAGTCTGGTATCACGATATTGTTTCTTACCTACTAACCCTTCAATGTCCCAATGAGTTAACCCCATCTAAAACTAGGACACTAAAGTTACACGTTGTAAAATATTGCATCATAGATGGTAAATTGTATTGGAAAGACCCACTGGGTTTCTTGCTGAGCTACATAGTCGAGGCCGAAACAAAAAGGGTTATAGATGAATTCCCCATGGGAGTGTGCGGAGGACACCATGCTTGGTAGGAAACAGATTATAAAATCTTAAGAGACGGGTATTACTGGCCTAAATTATTCACATATGTGAACACTAAAGTCCGAACTTGTACTCCTTGTCATTTGTTTATAGGAAAACAGAAAGTCCCAAATTTACCTTTAGTTCCGGTTAAAACCAAAGCTCCATCTCAGCAATGGGGTCTTGATTTCATCGGAGAAATTCATGCACATTCCAACGCACAACACAAGTGGATTCTAACTTTTATAGACTATTTCACTAAATGGGTGGAAGCTATTCCCACGAGAAATGCAACTAACTCAGTACTAATCAGTTTCCTAGAAGAAAATATTTTATCCAGATTTGGTTGTCCCCGAAAGATAGTCACTAATAATGTGCAAGAATTTAAGTCAATGGCCATGACAAGATTTTTCCAAAAATAAAACATCATACTAGGACACTACACAACTTACTATCCACTGGGTAATGGTCTAGCTGAATCATCTAATAAAAGTTTGATTACCATGATAAAAAAGGTTTTGACTGTAAACAAGAAATCATGGCATATCCATTTAAAATATGCTCTATGGGATAACAGGATAAGTACCAAAAAATCAATTGGGATTTCCCCTTTTCAGATGGTATATGGAATTGATGTCATTTTACCAATAAATCTTGCTCTGCTCATAATGAATCTTTGGAAAGATTCAAATGAAGAACCCAATGACGTTACCAGGAGGATAAACCAACTGGTTGAATTTCAACAAAATAGGGCTGAAGTAAATGAAAGGTTATAGAGATATAGGGATAGCATGAAGGCCTTATTCGATCAAAAAGATAAAGATATATATTTCCTCCTTGGCGATCTGGTCCTCAAAATGGGAAGCCATGAAAGAAGGCACTGGTAAACATGGCAAGTTTGATCTGATCTGGTCCGACCCATATAAGATTTTGGCTTCTGAAGGAAAAAATGTTTTTTCATTAGAAAATCTCGATGGAGACATTCTCAACGCCCCTGTAAATGGGTGGCACCTTAAACACTTTATCTAGTAATGTGTTTCTAAACTCTCATTGTACATACCGGTTTGTTTTCATGCTTACTTTATAGTTCCATTTCTTTCGGTAATTTTTTTATTTTAATTTTGATTCATGAGACTTCCTGACGATTAGTATGCTAATTTATTTTGTAGGAAAGTTGATGACGAACCAAGAGACTAGAGATTCTATAAAGGTGACATGCACAGATATATGTATTAAATATGTTCCAATGAAAAAGGTAGTGAATTACTAGCCTTTTTGGCCAACAACATAGGAGTTACCAAGGTATGAGATTCTTCTCTGAAAATTCAAGCTAAATTACCCCGAGAGATACAAATGAATAAACCATTAGTTCAAATGATGCTAATTTTATCACTGAAATTTGCAATTAAGGAAGTGAAAAATAAAGTGGGGACTTAAGGAAAAGTTATAAAAGCTAACTAAGAAAATATTTAAGAACGTTCATGTGTGCAGTATTTTTTCTAAAGCCCCTTACCTTCCCCTTAGTCATGGTAAAGCATGTTTCTCACCTAACCCTGGAGGTTTTATCATAAGTGCCTTGAGAAAATAAAGGTCTCACTTTGGTTCTAAAAATTCTCAAACAAACCTTCAAAAACGAGAATAGGTTGAGTTTATAGTTCTTTAACTTTAGTTGAACCAAAAGTATGTCTAGGTTAATACTAACCGTATTAGCCTTCCTAACAGGAATAAATTGATTGGTTTTGCTCAAGGAAATTCCTTAAAAATATGTCAACAAGTTTCCCTTAAGAATTTCCCTGAAGCCAATGATGTTTGAAGGAAAGAGAGAAGATTAGCCCAGAGCTATTTAAGTGAGTTGACAAGCCCCTATTGTTAAAAAATCCAAGCAGATATCTTCCCAAGTATATTACATACCAATTGATTTCCCCCACTTCATATTAAAAAGTATATACAAACATATGATGAAATGAAATTCAATATTGATTTCCCCCATCTAGTCCAAAGAGATGAATAAAGGAAATTCATTATATTGTTTGCCCTCATCTCAACATTTAAATGCTAGAAAACAATGAAGTGGTGAAAGGAAATTCAATATGGAAAGTCCGATAACTTCATCGGGGTACTGAACAGGCTTGTTGGAAGTGAAAAAATATCCTTATATCTGATAAGGTTGTTATACATGAATTACAAGACGCTCTGGTAACTTTTCTTCTTTTATCCAGATTCACGTTATAGGTTTCTGGGATCCCCTAATTTGACACAATGAAATTACTTTACCTTGATGCAAACATAATCAAGTGAAACCTGGTAGAATGGTTAATTTGGTTTTGATTATCTTACAAAGATCTGAGGTCAGTTTTAGAAAAAGAAATCTATTGAGAACCTAACTTGAGATCATCAGATGTTTTATTTTTGAAGAATTTTCAAAGTCAAATGTAGAGATCCTAAAATCCTATTTTGATTTTTTTTCTCCTAGTCTATTTCACAAAGTTGAATTATTGAGCCCATTTACCCAATGAAGGCACTTGGTATACATGTTCTTCTCATCCCACAAGGAAACAAGATCCCTAGATGGAGCCTAATGTTGACACAAAGTTTAATTTTTTACCCTTTAAACCTGAAACTTTGCTATTTCCTAGTCATGGAGTTGCCCTTAGTCCTAAAAAGGAGTCAAAAGTATTTTGATTTTTTTGGGTTTCGGGATTCGAATTTTCACGAGGTATGATTTTTATTTAGCAAATCCAAATTCCCAGTGCCAAAATCTCGAAAAGGATTTATATTAAAATTTATAAAAAGAAAAAAGAAAAAATGAGTGTATAAGTCTCGACGGGCATTTCACAAAGTACCCTTTAGTCGTGATTAATTAAACTCTTAAACACAATCAACAATTCATTAATATTTCATGATTCGGGTTTTCTTGTATCAAAGTTCTTTCAAAATGTCGACCCTCAAATGCTTGATCCCCGTTTTTCCGAAAACAAGAAATTAATTACTAATCTCGATTAATTAAAGCATTAATACAAGTGATTAGCACCTAAATTAATCCCATCACGATTTCACGATTCAGGGTTTTCTTATGACATACCTCTTGGGTACAGGATCCTCGAAATTACGAAATGCGAAATCATGATTTTTTAACAAAGTCTAAAACTAAATTAAGTTAGTTTAAAATGGGGTTAATGATGACTAAATTACTTTTCGTGTTTCGCATTTTGGGATTTGTTGATAGCAGTCCTTTCGAAACTCCAGTTTGAAATCGCCGATATGCGGCAGTTTTAATAATGGACAAATGGAGATATTTTTGACATGAAGGCCTATCTCCAAACGTATCTTCCTCATTAAAACATTAATTCCTTATCGCCTGTGTCAGTACGCTCATTGTAAGACAAGATAAAGGCTAATAAACATTCTTTAGTTCGAATTTCATTCTAGTTTTTTACAATCAGAAGTCAGTTGCATTTATCCAAGCTTATATATTTTTCCTCTGCAAATAGGTTTTCAGTCTAGAGTGAACATTATGGAACCTAAGAAAAGTGAAGAAACAACTAAAAGCTCGAGCCCGGAAGGAGACATCATATCTCATACTAAACCGCATGCCATTGATTCCATCAAATCCTGGAGGCAATTTTTTGAAACCTTGGATTACGAAATCAAGATTTTTCCCGATGATTCTGAAAACAAACTAAGGGACATAGAAAAGTCTGAACTTCACAAAGTAGCTACACACCCACAACTCATGACAAACAACGATATGACCAGTTAGGATTTAGAGAGGACAGACGTGTAGACGAGAAGCATTTTGGACAACCAAGGGGTCGTCGTCGGCTCTTTCAGACGAGAGCATATACAAGTAATGTACAAATTGTCTCCCAATTATAAGTACATTTATAATAAAGAGTTTGTAAGTGAATTTCAAAGGAAAGAATGCACATAGGAAGATCAAACATACCTTGGCATAATCAAAGACTGGTGGAGACACCTAGCAAAATTCAGGGCTGATACCTATAGTGTTTATGCCACAACCTCACTAAATGAGTACATGGTCTATGTGGCTATGATGCTATGTAGACTTTTTGGGAAGAAAAGTCTTACCCATTTCCCTGCAGAATGGGTGCCCCTTTTACATGAAGCGGTCGAAGGCTATAGCTTCAATTGGAACAAGATTTTATCAAATAACCTAGATAAGGAGGTTTTAGAGTATCAAACTGCAAGATCCAGTGGCCGACCAGTAGCCTTTTACATGTATGCATACATTATGGATTCTATATGTTTCATGACTCCTTTCCCTTTCATGAATTTGATTTGGAACCCAACCTGCACTGAACATATTCATGAATATCATTCTAAGTTGTGGGAAGAAAATGAAAAGGATTCTTTTTACAAAATTTTTCATTTCGTGGTGATATCGGTGCATCAGATGTTGTATGGTTGTGCACCCCATCGTATTTCAGAGTCTGTCAGAGGAAAACTTAAGGTGGTCACCGATTGGTTTATTGGGGATCATTTCTCCTATATCAGTGTTTTCAGATGTTCTATCCCTCCTCATGCACTTCTGAAATTCCTCCCTGAAAGACTAGTGTGCAAGGAGGCAACTCATCAGATAATAACAAGCGGTATTGGGATATAACTGAAGAGAACTCAAAAGAAGTTTTGGCTAGTATTTCCTTTATAGATTGGGAGGTTTTCGCTACTCAACTTGGGTCATTCCAAGGTTTAAGTTGCAGCTCTAGAGGAGGTCAAGTTGGTGGACCTCGAACATAGGAAACACTACCCTTATCAAATAGTGGGAAACCACATGTATCACTATGGCATGAAAGCGTATGAACATGAGGAATTCCCTCGGGATAACATTTTTAAAGGGGTCAAAGCCTATGAGGAGGTGTTAGAGAGGGTACAGACATTATGATCTGACTTACAAAACATTTTTATAACCTTCCAGAGACACAGATGAAGTGGTTTTCCCAAGGTATTATAGGGAGAAGCAACAACCCCTAACCCATAACAAGAAAACACTCCCCCAGGTTTCGGATACAAAGCACAAGATAAAGAAGAAACCGAGGAAAATCCATAGGGGCCCGAAGAATCTTCACAAAGAAAATAAGTCCCACGGACAGAGAATCCAGGAGTGGAAATAGAAAGAAGGTGTGGGACACCTCTCGAGTCCAGTCAATCTAGTCCCCCTTCATCATCTACTGTTCATGTTGATACCCCCAAGGAAACAGGGGAAATAAAATCCACAGAGTTGGGTAATCCCATCACTTCCTTGACCCCTTTATAGTCTACTTTTTGGCTCCCTAAGATAGGATTCATATATGTTAGTGAGATCACCCTTGTCTCTAGAGAATAAATACCTCCCTTTTATTACTTTTTCAGTAAAAAGAGGAAGGTTGTATTAAAGCAGGAGATGTATATGAAAGAATATGGTATGGTAAGGAAACACATGGTGTTGGTAGATGGGTAGAACTTGGAAGAGGAATATTTCACTACATAGGTAGCGAGCTCCATGGGAGATCTGGAAACAACAAATCTATTCCTCGTTGAAGACCACTAATTGCAATGGTCTATCCCCATTACGATGCAATTTGAGAAGATTTCCCGATCCTCTCGAACCAGGGAGAAAAACTTGTTGATTGCATCAGTGTAGCGTGCATGTGGCCCAAAACATCTAAGGGCATCACAGACCTATTATTGCCTCAAACTTCCATGGCCTAAATGGCCATAGTCCCTCTAAGAAGCTGGCCACGAAGGGAAACCTCCACGTAGCTAGTTAGCAGGTTGAGGTCTTGTTGACAATATGAGAACAAGGTTGAAACAGAGTAACCATAGGATAGTCCAGTTGCAAAACCAACTAAAAAAAACTGAGAAAAATGTCAGAGAAGAAATAAATAAAGGCCTAGATCAAGCTGGGGTTGTTGACAAACATGGAATTCAATCGCTTAAGTCAAGTCTAGAAGAGATGAACAAGAAGATGCAGAATAGCCAAATGTAGGTTATTCGACAAGAAGAATTGGTAAGACAACTACAAGCTAAATTGAATTCAATGAAAGGCAAGGTTATAGATTTGAAAGTTTTTTAGGACCACTCACTGGAAATACATATGAAGATAGAAGGCAAGAAACAAATATTAATCTCCAAAGTAGAGATTATTCAAAATTATTTTCAAGAAGTAAGCAATGTTTTTGATAATATTATTTTTAAAGGAAAAAAAAAGCTAAAGTAGCAAGGGCCACTTTCCAAAAGGTACTTGTATGTTTAAAAAATAAAGAGGTATTGAAAATTCCAAAGCTATCTGTCACAGAGTAGATCAGAGGCGATATCATGCTCAAAGTATGGGAAACCAACATAGCAGAAAACAAGAGAATAACCAAAGAAATCAAAGATGATTGTGAAGAAATGTTTTATTTGTTTGGCAAAGGATCATTAGGTATTGGAAGAAACAATTTCATTGGGCAATTAGGACAAATAAACATTGTAAGACACCAGTTGAATTTCAAAGAGGGTTTGAACAAAATTCAGATGGAAATTTCACAATTAAAGGAAATTGATGTTACTCTAATAGACAGGTGGTTGGTGAAGACAAACTTAAAATTGTAATCAATTAGGTTTGTTGGTAAGGAGATTGAAGACCGACTTCCCAAAATTTAGAGAAAATTTTATCTATTTGAAGTGAAGGACTTTCCAGAGCCTCCCAGAAATTTTGTAAACTTTCTTGAAAAATGCATTGAATGTATTGGGTCAAAAGAAGGAGATACTTCAATAAAACAATGAAGTATCATTTTGAAATATTATATAATCGAGACAATAGAAAAATAAATCATTATCAAGCAAATGATTGAGATTTTCATTTTGGTAATTGTTTTCCCCTAGGAGTTAGGAAATCACCAACCATCAATGTATGGGGGATATGGTATAAGTATAATTTGATGAGACTGAAAGAAGGATTTTTCTGGGTCCATTGTAAAGAAGAATTTGAAGATATTTTTGAATTAATACAAATACAGATTAAACATTCCAGATCTGGTCAAGTTTGAGTTATGTGCTTCTCTATTGTTTCATATTTTTCACATATCTCTTTGATGAATGCTTAACTACAATTTAGTACAACCTCTACTGTGGTGATTAATTATTATTGCAATTTAATCGTTCCCATTTTTTCCTCTGTATCAACTATCAGCAGGTACAAGACCTGTAAATGTTTTAGATTTCAATATCATATGCTTCATTAAGAGTTTTTTCTAACTATTTTCTTCTTCTATCACAAAGTGAGATTCCTCTTTAATTGATGTCTCACCTTGTTCGACGACTTTATTTTTTATTTTCATTTCATGCATATTCCCTTTTCAAAATTTAACTCAGATGCCATAAACGACCTTTATTTTCGTCATACTACTAATTCAAGGTTTTGGAGTTCTTCTTACATATTTTGAAACAGAAATAGAAAATCCTAAAAGAAAACACAAGAACTTGTCTTTTCAGTCTTTATCCCTCATGACTGTACCAGTTACAGGACAACCCAATATCGAGCCTGGACTATCAGATCAAACGACCATTTCCTTAAATTTATTTAACACCATCTTAAAGACAACAAATAATTGGGCTCTATTATAACGTTCATGGGAATCAATTGGAAGGGATATTAGTATCCATGAAAACTGGGAAGCTAGACAAATACAGTTAAGAAACCAGCCATAGACCTTTTTGTATAACTGACTTTTCCATCCTTAACTTTCTCTATCTTTTCGGATGACTTGACGGTATACTTTAGAGATTTAAAGTATACACTCAGGAACAACACAGTTAATGACCTAGAAAAACCTGACGACCATGATTAGACATTCACAAACTGAAAAACAACCATAACTCCTTATGAGTCCTATGACTTGCAAGCGAATTTGCCTCGTCCTCCAGCAGGTGGAAGTGAAAAACGTATTAATCTTGGTTTTCAAGTCACAAAACATCCTTTCCTAATTGAAAATAATGAATACCATAGAATAAGACATTTCGAATCGCGAACAACAAACAATTCTAAAGGACGTTTCTCTTAAAAAATGGTTGAACATGGATAGTCCTGTGCAATTGTTCCTTACAGGCGGAGTAGGAACAAGGAAGAGATTCACAGTGAAAGCATTGTTCCAAATGCTTATACAAATCTATGATTCAAACAATTCGTCTGATACCATGAAACCAAAGGGCCTAATAGTTTCATACATAGGTAAAGCTGCATATAATGGAGGTGGAACAATGGTCCACTCTGCATTTTTTATGCCTTTTAACAAGTTACAATTTCTTCCACTTAGCAAGGAAATGTTGGATACATTGTATAAGATTTATGAGGAACTCCATCTTGTCTTTATAGATGAAGCATCTTTGATTGGCATCCGTTTCTTGTATTCCATTGACAATCGACTAAGAATCATAAAACATGTGCACATGAAATACTTTGGAAACATTGACATGATTTTTTGTGGGGATATTTACCAGGCACATCCCATCCAAGATTCTTTGATATTCAAACAACCTACCATTAACATGGAAACAATCACCCATGCATTTTGGAGATACAATATTAAATTCTTTGAGTTGCATACTATAATCTGGCAGATAGATGAAACATTCATTGCAATTTTGAATAGAATGCGCACAAACAACCAAACATATGATGACTTAACATATATCAATTCTAGGTGCTTGCGGCTTGCACCAATAGACCCTACGTTCCCTTACCTATTTTATAGAAATAAGTATGTTGCAATGCATAATAGCCACATTCTATCGACCATGCCTGGCGATGATATCATCATCAATTCAATTGACCTGGAAGAATACAACCATGGAAATATGTCATGTCATGAACATACGGTCACTTTACCTTCTCATCTTGTCCTCAAATTAGAAATGTTGGTTGAAATATATACTTGTAACTATGATTCACAGGATGGATTGGTCAATGGTGCAGATGGAATACTCAAAGGCTATATGGAAAGAAAAAACTTGGTTTCCTTTGGATTAAGTTCAATGAACCGCATATAGGCAAGAGATAAGAAAACAAGTTGTCTTTTCTATATAATTCAAACACTGGAAGCGATTGGACCCCTGTTTTACGAATATCAAATCCAGTATTGACATTAGCAAAGACAGGTCGACTGAAGATTCAAATTTTTTTTATGATTAAACTTGCATGTGCACATATAGTCAATAGATCATAAGGACTAACACTTGATCATGTTGTATTCCAGCTTGCTGGAATTCAGATACATGGACTTGTATACATAGCATTGTCTCGTGTCAGAAGCATAGAATCCTTGTTTTTACTAAGTCCTCTCACAAAAGATAACTTCAAAGTGAAACATAAAGTTGATATGGAAATGGAACGACCAAGGACCATCGCAAAATGGCGACTGCACTATGATTACCAATTCATACAAACAAATTCATCTGTATCGATTATGTCACTTAACACACACAGCTTAAATGCACATATCGATGATATACTGAATGACTATGATACAATGCAATCCAATATTTTGTTCTTGCAGGAAACACACATGGCATTATGCATGCGGAACGAACAATTCCCAAATCACAATTGCATATCAAGTTACATTAGACACGGGGTGACGATATTGGTGAAAAAACATGTACCAATTTTGGACCATATACATATCGAAGAAAAGAATGTTGAAGTTGTGCTTGCAAAAATTTTCTTCCATGTAACAGAAGTTACAATTTTGAATCTGTATGCTACTCCCCATGCAACATTCTCCAACATAGTAGATGTTATTTCTAATGCATTGACCCATTTCCATCTGAACGGGCCCATTATACTTGTAGGAGACTTCAATATTGACATGCTACAAAATAATGACAGAACAAAAGAATTGGAAAACTACATGTGCAAATACAGTCTTCGATTTCTTTTGAACAACGCAAGCCATGTGAAGAATGCACTTATTGACCATGTATGGTCGAATGTGCCCATTCCTCAATAAAATATATTTATCTTAAACACATATTGGTCTGATCACGATACAATTAGTATTGCACTTGAAATATGAGATATACATCAAACATATTGCAAAGTGATATTTATATGTTTCAAAGCATATTTGTATAGTTTGTTGCAAAAAAAAAGAAAAAATAAATAAAAAGAAAAAAAAACAGTTATCCACCTTCTTGGTTTTTCATGAATTCTACACATATTGTTCAATATACATTATGCAAAAAAGAAAAAAAAAAAAAGGTACATATCTCTAAAAACTGTTTGTTTCTCTATTCAGCTTATTCTACTTTTTTTAGTATTTGTACATAGTACTTGCCTTTTTCCTTTACATGTTAAGTTATGTTCATATTCATTTTTATTTGTTCTTTTGTTCATAGAAAAAAACAAGATAATTGCATGCCACAAAGAACTCCTAACCAGAGATGTAGATGAATCCATGCAAGCGTGCACTTTTTCCTGTACATGTTCCATACTAAACAGTTTTTCATTTACTCTATCTGTATTTGTTGAACTTGTTTTCAACTGAGTTTTTTTATTTTCTCGTTTTGTGCCTAGAGCCCGCCAACCCACAAGTGCGCCATCCAAAATAAATACTATGCTAAGCCAGTGAGCCCGCAAGTCTGGTTTTTAGTTTCTATATCACCCGGTTATTGTTTGTAGGAGACAAAACATTAGAGGCTCAATTTACAGCCTGTCGGCCTGCAAGTGCATGCTCAAACTAACTGGATAAGTATTGAATGAGGTATCTATGCATATTTTATATGTATTGGTCTGCAAATATGCTTGTCAATTTGTATATCATCGATTTGTGGATGTTATTCTTAGGGAATGAAAGAATAGAAGCTTGTTTTTTAACCCGATACAAAGAGAACCCACGATCCAAAAAAGTGTACATACTCTATAAAATCTCAGCCACCTCGCAAGTCCACTTGTCAATTTATATTTTGTGGAAGTTTGTGTGCTATTTATAGGACACGAAACAATAGAGACCTATTTTTTGAGCCAGCCAACTCGAGAACCCGCGATTCAGAAAGTGGCAAAGTATGGAATGAAATATCTATACATGCTCTATAAAATCTCATGTCCATACTTTATAAAGGTACATATTTAGCTTTTCCTAGTTTCTAGACATACTAATCTGGTCACCACATAATTTGTGTTCCGCATGAATTATGAAATATGCACTTTGATTCGCACTGAGCCCTTTGGTTTCATTATCCAATTTTATGGCCAGGGTTCCCCTCTATGCATTATCAAACTCTGTCCATGTTCCGTACTAAATAGTTTTTCATTTACTCTGTCTATATTTGTCGAACTTGTTTTCAGCTGTGTTTTTTTATTTTCTCGTTTTGCGCTTGGAGGGCACCAATCCGTAGGTCTGCCATCCAACATAAATAATATGCTGAGCCAACGAGCCCGCAAATCTACTTGTTATTTTATATATCACACAACTATGGATGTTGTTTGCAGCACACAAAACATTAGAGGCCCAATTTACATCTCGCCAACTTGCAAGTCTGTGAGCAAACTAACTGGCTAAGTATGGAATAAGGTATCTATGCATATTTTGTATGTATTGGTCTACAAATCCGCTTGTCAATTTGTATATCGCTGAGTTGTGGATGTTATTTTTAGGGCATGGAACAATAGAAGTCCATTTTTTGCCCCGATAGACTAAGAACCCACAATCCAAAAAAGTGTACATACTCCATAAAATCTCAGCGACCCCGCAAAGCCTCTTGTCAATTTGTATTTAGCATAATTTTGTGTGTTATTTGTAGGATATGAAAGAATAGAGACATATTTTTTGAGGCCGCCAACCTGAGAACCCGTGATCCAGAAAGTGGGAAATATGGAATGCGATATCCGTACATACTCTGTAAAATCTCATGTCCATACTTTATAAAGGTACATATTTAGTTTTCCCTGGTTTCTACACATACTGATCTAGTCACCACATAGTTCGTGTTCCACATGAATTATAAAATATGCACTACAAGTCCAATCGATCCCTTTTCTTTCCTTATCCAATTTTATGGCTGCGGGCTCCCCTCTACGCGTTATCAAAATCTCATTCCCCGTGTTCTGAGTGTACATATTGCATCCAAAAATTGGTAATCCATGTCTATGGTCGCGGGTTCCCTGATGTCGGAGTGGAACATTGCATGTCCATCTAATCTTGTGCCTGAGACTTCAGTGATCTGCAATTGGACCCAGTCTAGAAGCTTGCGACTCCTTTGCTAATTTTCTTTAATTAAATTGTACACTATCAATATTCATTATTAATAATTTAGTATGTGAAACTAATGTTAGCTATAATATGAGCCAATCAGCCTGTAACTCTGCTTGTCAATTTCTATATCACCTAAATATGCATGCTATTTGCAGGACACAGAACATTAAAGGCCCAACTTACAGCCCGCAAGTCTGCGATCCAACTAACTGGCTAAGTATGGAATAAGGGATCTCTGCATATTTGGTATGTATTGCTCATTTCTGGGAACCCTCCAACCCTGGAGTCTGTGTGTCAATTTGTATATCATAGAAATCACTAAAAGTAGAATGTTGAGATGGCCAACACACAAATCCGCTTGTCATTTTGTATATCGTGGATGCCCAAAACTTTTGTGATCTACAATTGCATATGGACTCGGACCTTGTGACTCATTTCATAATTTTGTTTAATTAAATTGTACAGTATCACTATTTAATATTCATATTTTAGTACTTGAAAATTGCCATCCTGGTCCCCCCCAGCCGTGCAGTTCGTCTGCCAATTTGTATATCACAGAACTGTAATCGGGAAACTCTATGTACTATTTACAAGACAGAACAATAGAGGCCCACTTTTTAGCCTGCCATCTCGAGAACCCACAATCCAAAGACTATACATGCTTCCCTTTGCTATGCGCCCTAGAAGCTTGCAAAAAATCACAATTTCCATACTTACCCAGTTTCCCGCATTTCTGCAAATATACAAACTCTCCATTGAACTGCACCATCATGCCCTCTTATGTTTTACTCGTTTTGCAACTCATTTGTCCTCACTATTGCCTGTAAACTTATTTTGAAGCCCGTCCGACCGCTTTTCAGACTTGCCCATTGCTTCCTTACTTTCTCTTCCCCATCTTTGTCACCTTCGCATGTGTCCATATTAAGAAGTAATATGTGTGTGTGTGTGTGTGTGTCTTGTTTCTAAATATTTAATGTTAACTGGTCATTGTGCGGGCACCGTCTAAATTGTCATTGATGGGTGCAAGGCTCAAGAAGTTCTTCCATTAATGCAATATTTGCGGATGCTTTTGCTATCGCTTCCACTGTTAATTTCTAATACCATGGAATTCCATTCACATGCCATCGGCTTCGTTCCTTCATGAAACCTCCAATCCTTAAATGTTCTTTGTCGTAACCACCGCCTTCGCACTTCTAAGTATGCAATAATTAAGCTTTACTTCTACCATCTCACCATACAACGCGCATAGGCATTGTCATTAATGAAGGAAGATTTTGGGGAGATTTTCCATTCACATGCATGGAATCAACATTTCTGGTGGGTTATATTGTGCCCTCCATTTATTCATTTCAGGAAGCCTCTGGAGAAAATCGACGTTCTCATAAACTACTGGCGGCAGTTCCAAAATAGTTTTATACAGATACACTGAATATATTCATTCCTAAGGTCCAAAAATTAATAGTCCATAATAAATTTGATAGTTTTGTCAAGCTTTCGGTGCAGGAAAAGGGAAAAAGAATTGTAGGGGAGGCAAACCAGCCCGAAATATAGGGCGAAAACATGGATCTTGACATTGATCTGTATAGCATATTCTGCAACCTTGATCAGCCCAGAGACCCAATTCAACATGGCTACCCAATGGAAATAGTTGATACCAAATTTTTTTACGAAGATGAATCCTTCGTATTCCAGAGTGTTGTTTTTGAAAGCGAATCAAAAAAAATAATTATTGAAAAAAAAGATGTCAAAAATAAGAAAAGAAAACATTGTTCAGAATTTGACCTTGCCAATATGCACGCGTCGAAAATATCTCAACTTCACATGGAAACCAGAGATGCTCTTCATGACTCTATTTGAGTCATTGAGGCCGAGAATGCCAAACTAAAGGACCAGATTAAGGAATTAGAGTAAGCTTTGTTTCCTATGCCATTATTCGGTAGTCCTTTGGCAATAGCCATACCTTCAACTCCCTACACCCCTACAAAAAATCTAAAAGGATCCATCTTCCTCGCATCCTGTAGAGTATGTGTGGAGAAAAATATCAACAAAAGAATGGAACTGATTACTAAGGCCTGGAAACATCACAAAATATGGATTCGGTGGGAAGCATGGCACATAACTTGCTCCAACTTCTCCAGATGGATTTAAAAAATGAAGAAACTTTCTATTTGCACACGGTCATCTGTTTTTCCTTTCATGTCAACAACATGCCGGAAACAACAAGAAGACAACATGGTCTCCCTTCCACAAAGAGACTCATTCAATTAGAAGCACGCTGGAAAGAAAAGGTGAAGAATGTGTATCTCATCGTCCAGTCATGTGAGAAAACAATATCAAAGAAAGAACCATTAGTCACAAAACTGGACAAAATAGACTTAGTCGGAAGGACAAGCAACTTCTAGGACCCCATCTTAATCGTCAACTCATTGGCATTAACTAAGAAAGATTTGGATAAACAACTTGATAATTTTAAGGCCTTGTCTCTAGAAAAAATTTGCAGGATTCTTGAATATCATGAGGAAAACGTGGACAACTGGCTAGTCCGCTATTCGGTGCAGAATGGAGACATTCCTCAATTTCTGTGTAATTTTTCTATTGATCTAACCGAATTAGAAAATGAACTTTTCATCATTAAAATCTGGAATGACATCAACTTCGATCCCTTGAGAAGTTATATTGAAGAGAACTTGAAGTGGATCCCCAACGAAATCCAATAGGAAAATGCATCAGCAAGCAAATATGAAAATTCCTTCTTGGAACATTCCTATACATCCTTTGTTTATCAGTAAAATTATTTAAGCGAGTCGGACACAAAAATCAATAGGAATATGAATCAACAAGAAAATACCAAAATTATGTATATGTACCATGCCTGTAAGTGTATATTCATAGTCATTTCTTTATCAGTCCAGTTATTCTACCTTTTCTGAATATAAATCTATAACCAATGTCTGATATCTTACCATTTCTACTTTTCAGGTATTACACTCTATCATGTCCCACTTCTTCTTTCCAGTCCTATTTCTTGTACATATTTCGCTTATGGTCCGTGGGAGCCCCAATCCCAGTCTATATGACAAACACAATTAAATTTCCAAGAATATGTAACAAAGTATTATTTTTTTTTCATATATTCGAAATAAAACTATTTTTTTGTCTCCTCATATATTTATGTGTTCCTACATTTTTATCTTCAGCTATGTTGAATGTGAAGACATTATGTTTATTTTATTTCAATTCTCTTCCTTTCTGATGCATATTTTTCCCTGTCTGGTCATTTTCAAAATTACATATGCGGTAAATCACACTCAAATTTCACATATCATATTTCATGCACACATACACACACACACACATATATATATAAATGTCATAAATTTATGTTCACAACTTTATCTTTTCCACTTGTCCTTCATACTATTTTCCACGGAGGTTGTTACAATTCAAATAGTCTGAAGTCCGCTTGTCAATTTGTATATCGCGGAACTTTGGGTGCTCTCTATAGGCCACAGAACAACAAAGGCCCATTTTTCAGCCCGCTAGCCCCAAAACCTGTGATGCAACAACTAAATAACTATGGATTTAGGGCTCTGCCCATGCTCTATCAAATCTCATCCCCATAGTTTATAAAAGTACATATTTCGTATGTATAACAATAAATATCTTCTTTTTAAAATTACATTTTTGTTATGTATAATTTATGTTGTCAGGGACCTTTAATTTCATAAATTTCAATTTATTCTCTCCAGGAGCCCTTGTTTTAAGGAAATCTAATTCGAGAATGCTAGTTTTTTTGTGCTTTTCTCCACGAAAATATGTACCAGGTGTTACTACTATTTTTTGCGTTTTCTTGTTCGCGACCGTATGTAAAAAAACTATAGGAATGTTAAATTTTTTTGACACGAGACCCTTAAAATTCAAATAGTGCCCAAGTCCGATTGTCAATTTGTATATCGCGGAACTATCAGTGCTTTTTTATAGGACAGGAAACAACAAAAGCCCAATTTTCAACCCCACATCCCGAGAACCCGCCATCCAAAAACTGACAACGTGTGGTATGAGGGCTCCATGCATGCTCTTTAAAATCTCATCCCCATACTGTATAAAGGTACATATTTCGTATGTATAAAAATAAATATCTACTGTGTAAAATTTCATATTTTGTATGTATAAATTATGCATATTTTTCCTGCCTAGTCAATTTCAAAATTACATATGTGGTAAATCATTCACTCAAATTTCACATATCATATTTCACACACACACACACACACACACACATATATATATGTTTCTTTAAATTTATAGGAATATGTAAGATGCTTTATTATTTTTTCTATTTAAATGTCATAAAATTGTTTTCACTACTTTATATTTACCACCTATCCTTCTTACTGTTTTCCATAGAGGCCCTTACAATTCAAATAGTACGAACTCCACTTGTCAATTTGTATATCATGAAACTCTGGGTATTCTTTGTAGGCCACAGAACAACAGAGGCCCATTTTTCATCCTGCCAACCCGAGAACCCGCGATGCAAAAACTGGCTAAGTATGGATTCAGGGCTATGTGCATGCTCTATAAAATGTCATCCCCATACTCTATAAAAGTACATATTTCATATGTATAAAAGTAAATATCCTCTTTATAAAATTGCATCTTTGGTATGTATACTTTCTATTGTCCAAGAACCTTTAATTTCATAAATTTCAATTTCTTGTGTCCAGGTACCCTTGTTTTAAGAAAATCTATTTCGGGAATGCTAGTTGTTTTTTTTCTCTACACCATGAACTTATGTAATAGACGTTACTACTGTTTTTTTGTGTTTTTTGTCCACGAGCATATGTAAAACATATGTAAAGAATACTATTTCATGAATGCTAAATTTTTTAGATACGATGCCCTTAAAATTCTAATAGTCTGCAAGTTTGATTGTCAGTTTGTATATCGCAGAACTATTGGTGATTTTTGTAGGGCATGAAAGAACAAAAGCCCAATTTTCAGCCCAACATCCCGAGACCCTGCCATCCAAAAACTGGATAAGTATGGAATGAGGGCTTCTCTTTGTAAAATTACATATTTTGTATGTATAAATTATGTTGTCCACGAACCTTTCATTTCATAAATTTCAATTTCTATTGTGTCAAGAATGGTAATTTGTTTTGTGTTTTTTGTCAACAAACCTATGTAACATATATTAACACTATTTTTTCCGGTTTTTTCCAACGTACCCATGTACTTCAACTTCCTGCCCATGTTTCTGTACTCTGTCGCATTTATTCCCTTTCCCATTGATGGGGTGCTAGTAGAGGACACATGTCAAGTGGAGCAGCCAAACATGATCCTCCATGGTGTCGGCCATGTGATGACCGCGTGCCACTCCCTCCCACCTGCCTCATGACTTTAATTTCATCTAGCTCGAGGCATGGCACCATTACTCTTAGTGCGCCCTGCTCTGCCTTTGCATCCTTTAGATGGACAAGCACCCTTGCTCAGCCTTTACTCTATGTGTGCGGCCATTTATGGAAACTCACCAACTCCCCAGCCTATTTCAATTTCTCCAGTGACTCCATATGGCTCATTCTTTCCTGTTTTTTCTTCTCAAAGATTGAACTCCTGCCAAGCCTTTCCCTGCTCTGCTTTTGTTCTCTTCTACTTTGTTCCTGGCACATTTTCACTCTCCCACTGTCCCAGAGATGCCCTGGTTATGAGTGAATTCAAAACGTGGGTCATCCTGACAGCCAAACCAACCCCACCTGGTCATTCATCCCCTGCCTACTCCCTCCCTATTATCCTACTCCTCTTCAGCCACCTCATCCTCCTTCCTGGCGTAGTCGACTCAAATTCCCGCTTCTCTCTCACCCCTTATTGCATCCCTTGCCAACAGGATGGAGGGGTTGGACTGTTTAGGGGTCTCACTGGACTACAACCCAAAACCTTTAGGCAATTCGGCCTCTGTTTCACACCGAGGCCCTTTGTCTCCTCCCAACGCTCCTGCCACCTAGTCGCTTCAGGTCCAACCTCACGATGCCCAATTTCATATGGATGGTTCAGAAGGTAGTCAAAATTCGTGACGAAAACCTCAATATCGAGTTGGCTCCAACACTGAGCTCGAATGCGAGTGGAAAACTAGCCTTTCACTGGTGAAAAACCTGGTATTCAACCTATGTCAGGACATGGATGACCTCTGGTTCCACCTAGAGACCATGGATGACAAATCCTCTCAACTCCTGCAGTTGCTCTCCACATTACAGGGTGCTCATCACCTCCCAGCAGAGGCATCCCAACCAGCAACAACCTCAGCACTAGTGTTGGCACTTGAAACTTTGGTCCACGCAGAAGTAGACCGTAAGGAGCAGAGGCTTCCATCACGGCCAGAGGACATCCAGAAGGAAGAGAAGGTTCCATCACAGATGGAGGACGCCATGCAACTGGACCAGACACCATTCAAGGAGGAGCCGCCTCCTCCTAGGGACACGACAATTGCTACCTTCTGCATGTCCGCGTTATCGCACTACAACCCATACTGGTGATTTTTCTGTTGTTTTTGTCTATTTTTTTTTCATCTACATGGCGACCTTTCATGCATTTGTCCATGGTTATTATAGTTATGTTGTATACACTTTCCACAATTGTAACAACCACCCTTAGGGGGCAAAATTTTGAACTTTTTTTGCATAAGTAACAGTCTAGAATTCAGTTATGAAGCAGTTCGACTGGCTGAGCTAGTTTCCCCTCAGGGAAACTCAGTATTTACAGCTTGAAACCATGGAAATTCTTTGTAGTCCTTCATTTCAACAGACTTTTATACAATCTTACTTATAAAAAAAAAATATTGAATAAAATTTAAATAATTGTTTATACTATTCATTAAGTAAAACATGTTATAGAATTATATAAATTACTATAAATCTTCATACAATGTTATAATATTCTATAAATTACTCAATTTTGTGTATATGATGAAATTGTTGGGTGCAAAATGTGTATGGTGTAAGTGTTTGGTGAAAAATGTATATCACGGAACACATTGGACATGAAAAGTGTGAGCCCGTGACTCCGTAATTGTTCAGTGAAAAATGTATCATGTTATATCATTATACAAATTACTATAAATCTTGGTACAATATTATAATATTTTATAAATTACTCAGTCTCATGTATATGACCGAATTGTTGGATGAAAAATGTATATCACAGAAGTGTTGGGTGCAAAATGTATTTCACGGGACATCCTGGCCATCAAAAATGAAAACTGTGAACCCACGAGTCTTCCAACCTACCACTCCGTAATTGTTGGGTTACATTGGTTATGTATTAAATATTTCATGTACTATCAAACTTAGATCCTAGGAACCTTCGTTCATGTACCAAACATTAATAATTTTTGATAAATTTCAAATAAAACTAATTCGGGAATACTAAATTCTACATGAATACCTCATGTAATGCAACTTGCAACCCATGCATTTACTCCTCTTCTAGCCTGGTAGGGACTATGTTGTCATGCAACACTTGTTATATGTTGATTAGATTAAAAATGAGATTTCATTGCACAAGATAAGTTAGGTGCATTTTATAATTCAGTTTTGAAGAGATTGTAAATGTTACATGTAAGTCTTTCTTATATAAAGTAATATAAAGTAAGTTTTTTTTTCGGGATTGAATTCAATGAAAACAATATCGATGTCATTGTAAAAAAAAATAACTATCGTGTATGACAACATTTAAAAAAAATAAAGTGGTGTATATCCATGTCAAAAACTAAATCTATAAGGTGTAATTTCTTTATTATTATTATTACGAAGGAATTAATACATGGCTTGGAATTAAATGATTAAAACATTTAAATGTTTAAAAAAATGATCCTTCTAAATATTTGATAAATCCTAGTTTAGGATAAATTTACACTCATATTATACAACATGCTATAATTTGTCATAATATCTTGTAGTATGTATCCATTTTATCCATACTTATTATACTATATCTCTAAAAATTATATAATAATTTTTAACTCTTTAATTTTAAGTTCATATTTTATAAACAATATTATTTATTGTTATTATTATTGAAGGATTTATATTATAAAAAAATTGTTAAAACACATCATTATGTACATTTTTATGTATAGTATTTACAAAAGACACCTTAGAACTTAACTACTTTTAAAAACATATTTCAAAATTAAAACTAGTATATGAAAAGAGAGCTTGAACAAATTCGACTTCTTGGAGATCTGATTGCACAAACAAGCTAAGTTCATTTTACAATTTATATTGCACAACATAGTGTACTAGGTTATAATAGTTTGTAGTGTATATATGCTATATTCTTATTATATGATGATCACATTAAAAATTAGATTCCATTGCATTGCACAAGATAAGTTAGGTGAATGTTGCATGTAACGTCCTTTCTATATAAAGTAAGTTTTTCATAGGCATTGAATTTAATGAAAACAATATCAGTGTCATTGTAAATTATGTAGACTAGTGTGTGGTATGGGCAGATGTTACGTTATCTTAATTAATAAGAAAAAAATTAAATAAAAAATAAATAATTGTATACATAGTGTACGACTATATTTAAAAAAATTAAAGTAGTGTATATCGAATGTCAAAAACTAAATTTATAAGGTATAATTTATTTTATCGTTAATATGAAGGAATCAATACATGACTTGAAATTAAATGATTAAAACATTTAAATGTTTAAAAAATGATCTTTCTAAATATTTGATAAATCCTAGTTTAAAATAAATTTAGGTTCATATTATACAATATGCTACAATTTGTCATAATATTTAGTAATATATATCTATTTTATATGTACTTATTATACTATATCTCTAAAAATATATATAATAATTTTTTACCCTTTATTTTTAAATTCATATTTTATAAACAATACTATATTATTATTATGATTGAAAAATTATATTATAAAAAAACTATTAAAACACATAAGATAGAGACTCTTGTAGTACATTATGTACATTTAATGTATAGTATTTAAAAAAAACAACTTATATTTAACTACTTTGAAAAATATAATTCAAAGTACATTATGTACATTTCAATATATAGTATTTATAAAAGATGACTTCAATATATAGTATTTAAAAAAACAACTAAAAGCTTAATTATTTTGAAAAACATAATTCAAAGTTAAAACTAGTGTATTAAAAGAGAGCTTCATCATGAATTACTTCTTTAAGGTTGACTAAATTTGACTTCCTAAAATATGTTTTGTTTGATATTCAAGGAGAGTGGCCAAGTCCATTAAACCAAGTGTCATGAGTTGACAATTAAGGAACACACTATAATACCACTTCCTTATTAAGGACTAAGGTCCTAATTGTTTGTGAAGTGGCAAGAGAACTAGTCGGCCTGCTTCAATGTGTTGTGTTATCGCACAGTTTGTAGCTAGGTCAAAAGGCTAGAAGATAGAGGCCAAACTGGCGTAACAGGAACCCACCCCACCCAATGTCACCACAATGGGGAGGTTCTTTCTCTTTAGGGAGGTTAGGTCCAGGGGAGACGTCCACTGTAACCTGGAGTTTTGAATAGGCTAAGGTTCAAAGGTCAAAGTAGAGGTCCCTCTTCATAGGTTACCACCTAGAACGGATAGTCGGGCTAAACAACCAATAATGAAGTGTAGGCCCAAATGAGAACACCTGCCCGAAACAAAGCAACAACAAACTAATACATGCAGGCTATGATTCAATGGGTTAGTACTTCATATAACTATATGATATCAAAATATAAGCAATTGCAACAATAAATATTGACAAAGTCAATGTTTGTTAATATAGCAATGAAATAATACTACTTCAGCAATAAATATCAAGATGATGTGGAAATCAATATATCTAATCAATCCTCATTCAATAAATGTATCAAAACATCATCTAATTGCTCAATATATGAAGAATGTTGCGTCAAGATGAAATAACCAAGTGTGACGTTATCCCTTTAGGTTTAGTAGGTAGTTAGGGTTTCAAATTTATAAGAGGTTTTGAGAGTTGTTTCAATCACTTTCACTTCAACATTAGAGGCTAAAGATCAGTGCCTAGGGTTATGCAGTCAAAAGATGAGGGATGCACAAGTTGAAGGGGATGAGATTCAAAGGACAAGAGGGAAAGGTTTCAAGGTGTTGCTACAACAGGGCCTTAAAGACAGAACCCTAGGGGAGAGAGGCGCACTCCGGTGTTTCTTAAGAAAGACCTCGTGCTCTCTCCTCCTTCCCGGCAATGTCTAGCTCAAAAAACAAATAAAATCAAGACATGAGAGTTTAAAGAGTGAGAGTGTTGCAAAGGCAAGGCTCTTTCATCAAACCCTAAAAGAAAAATGGCCCTAGGTGTAGATAACCTAGGCCTGGGAAGTCCTCTTCCTCTTGAAGTTTAAAGGTACGACTATTATAAGGGGAGAAGAAAGAAAGAGTGTAGCAATGGCTAGGCTCTCTTGTTATTCTTCAATGGCTAAAGGTTTTTCTATCAGGGGACATGAGACAATAACCTACTTGTTTGTTTGTCCCCTAGGGTTTTGATTCAGCAATATTTATAAATAAATACAAGAAATTAAACTACAACCATTCAATCAAGAAGTTTTGCAGAAAAAATAATTACAAATCATCAAGAAAATAGCATGAAAACCCTAGTTGTAAACCTTCCTTCGATAAAAACACCATAAGTTGCCAAAATCTCCTCTCCAAACAAGTGTGCCTTCCTCAAAATAGCCAATAACCCTAATAGTGTGCAAACATCAGACCTCACTAGGAGAGTGAGTGATGTCCTATGTCAACATGAGGATAAAACTCCTCAATATATACTGTGTCAATGACCTTTAATTAATTTAGTTCATTAAAAATAGTCGACAAGGATACAAACCAAAATCATATTTTTTTTACATTAAATTGTCAAATTAAAACCCTAACTGAGCAAAATCAAGACTTCAAGCCCTACTAAGGGAGACGTTGGCCCCTTTTAGGGCAAAAGCAGCACAAAATGAAAAAACATTGGCCCACTTTGGGCCTCCCAATCATGCCACAAGTGCCAGCTTCCTTGTCAAACTGTCACACACTGAAGGTGATGTCAATGGCTCCTAGGTGACGTCCTGGGCCATCCAAGGGAAACGCTCTACTGGAAGTAGGTCAACCCCTCGAGGCCGAGCTCATCCAAAGTTCCCTTGATGGAACGTCCTCTTCTCCTCTGGTGCAAAACCTTGATCAAACACTGTCTCATCTTTGCCCCTCTTATGGGGTCTCAGCAACCATATGATGGGCTCATCAACCCCATGGAGGTCTGAATTGATCATCTCCCCATGTGTACTGGTCCAAATCGTAGTTGTCCGTCGAGCATGGTCCTGCACATCAAAAACTATGCCCTCCATGGGATCATTAGTCACAGGGATCATAACAATGTCAATCACATCGCATCATTAATATTATCAAACATATGCATAAAAACCCTGATATATCATTCAATAACTCCAAGACATTACAAAAACGTACAATACAAGGTCGAGAAAAAGTACAAGACACCCTATTGGGCTAGCATCCATAAGGAAAGGAAAGTTTCCCAAAGGTTTCATCCAAGCCATGTAAATGAGGTGATGTGGCTAAGGGATGTCTAGACATACGGGTAGAGTGAGAGCTTGGGATGAATGGTGTTACCTGTGCGTGCCTTTGTAGAAGGCGAGTTGTACCTGTCATGGATGCAAAATTGTCCAAGCCCTTTCTTGCCTTTTTATTATTTTCTTTATTTTCTTTTTCTTCTTCTTTCTTCTTTTTATTCAAGGAATAACCAGAGGACATTGCCTTGGCATGGTTACTAGAGTTAACAATGTTACCCACAAATACTTTCACAAAGATGATAAGGTTGGCTCGTGATGAGACCCCATTTTCCTTAGCCATGCAAACAAAGGTCACTTCCCTGGCGTGGTAACTATATAGTGTCAATGTCATGTTGTTGGGTACCCATGAACATAATAGGTTGGCTCTCGATGAGACCCCCTATCCTCTTGACTAGGTCCTCTTTGTTATTTTTTCGGGTCCCTCTTGTTTCTTGCTGAGAGGATTTTTATTACCTTCTCGGGGATCCCTGGGCGAAGCATCTCGATTATTTATTTCTAGGATTTTATCTTTTACCAGCTACTTTTACCTTCTGGGCCTTTATCCCCTTCTTCCCACGAGATAAGGTGCAACCCTACAAACAGGTCATCCTAATGCCCGGACAAGGGGAATGGGATATATGAGCGAGAGATAAGATGTAAAGTTGTAGTATGATAGGAGCAGATGATGGCTCTTTAGAAATCCCCCAGTGGTAAACCAAAACCTACGGGTACATGCTTGCTAGGGAACCCAGTCAATCTCCCCAAGCATGGTCATGCAGGATAATGTAAGATCCAAGTAGTTGTCAGAGACAAAAGGAATTATATGCATACATTTAAAGGTTATAATGATCAAAAGTGACACATACCATGATACCTGGACCAATTACCTCATGGAGCAAGAGCCTTCTCCGATACAAGACCAAGCCGAAGGTGATGGATGTTGCTGCTACTAATAAGACAAGTCTGATGAAAGAAGAAAAGGATGGGCCCTAGAGGGCCATACTTAGGTCAATCCTGCTCTCGGTACTCCATGTCTAGGACATGTGGGCCTTGAGACATGATCTCCTAGTTATCCCTAAAAATCATGAATAACATCTGGCTCCAACTCGGGGATATGTGTTCATTGTAGAGTGCATGAGAACCTCAACATCGCTGGCATAACTTGCAGACCTTCTCAAACTCAATAGGGGCATCAGTAACAAAATGGGTTGGTAATGTCACACCCCATCATACATAAATAAGGCAATCATAAGTGAAAATATAAAGTGAAGTACTTACCTATTTTTACCTGTTGGCTGGATGTTGGTGTAGTCAAACAATCAGTGAGGCCAATCCAACAATGTCCCACGGTACCTTCCTTTGTGCTTCATCATAAACCAAAATAGTGATAAGTCAACCATAAAAATTTCATGGTTTAGAACATATATCATATCATCGGAAACCTCAAAGTCTAACTCATGGAGGTGGGTGGGAGGGAAAACGTGATCCCAGTGCATACTCTTAGGAGAGTGATTAATCCATCTTAGGAATAGATTGTGAAAATTCAAAGGTTCAGCTGAATGACTCGAGGAATTTGAATGCTGGCTACCTTAGACGTCTTCACAACTTGAGGCTTGAGGAGGCATTAGAAAAAACTGAAAGGATGACTGACCATTCCTGACGTAGACACCTCTTGCGTGCATCCACGATCACCAGGACCTTCTATTCCTTAAGCCCGAAGAGCTAGAATACTCTTCCAAACCCCTTTCAGGACTTTGTCACCCACAAAACACTCTTCGTAACCTCCCTCCTTGAAGTCGGGAGATCGAAATTCGTAAATTCACAAATCCTAAGGTTGCATGTTTATTGCTTCACGATTCCCTGAAACCCGATACGAGTCAATGTTGACTTCTCCTCCACTATCGAAACTTCTCCCTATCGGGAAATCGCTATTCATGATGTCAACAATTTGAAATTCTAACCTCCGATGCCTGATGCACCGAATCTCCGATACTACGCCACCTATCCACCTACCGGTTCCTCTATGTCCCACACTCCATAGGCAGGTCAGGAAATCAGATATCGAGATATCGCGATTCCCATTGCACCAATTCATGGACCCTTCTAAGTCCCGATCCCCGATATGGGTGGACACCTGTCGATTCCCAAGTGCTACGACTGTGGGACCCATCATAGTTCGGAGTTTTGTGACTCCTTCGTGATTCTCTTGACACCAAGATCTTCGAAGTGCCGAACCCCGATGCACTTGTGGGCGCTCTCCTCCATGTCACCCTTACCTCGTCGCGCTATCACGTATCGCGGGATTGCGATTTCCACTGTGGCGATTTCTTTGTAGGTGAAAACTCTGACTGCCGAACCCTGACTCCCATGGATCTCGCACCACATGTCCCAGCAGTGATCAACGGCTCCAGTTGCGTTGGGAAATCGCTAATCGCAATTTCAACAGGCACAAAAATCCTATCTCTTCGAACCCCGATTCTCCGATGAGCCAAATATCGATGGCTCTTGGGCTCCTCCTCAGCACGCTTACGTTTAACCCATGTGCATATCCTCGAGAGCTAACGGCTGGTGGTATTTCGCGAGGCTCCTCTGCAAACCCTGACCATTGATTCCTCCTCTTTGGAGATTTTTTTTTAGAAAATGACTAAGTGTTCCTTCCAGAATTCCTTTCCAACGCTTGGGCTTGCAACCTTTGCTCAAGCCTTCTTCTACACGAACTCCTGTACTCTCTTTCAGAGATATCATGAAGGGACTATCCCTCCTGAGAATGTCAACTTTGATTCTCTGCGAGGGCCTTGTGCCTGCTCCTTGCACGCGACGTTTAACAACTTCCCTGATGTCGAATCTTTCATACTTTGCGCACTCTCTGCAGCAACCGTCCTTAACTTCCTCTTCTTAGACTAACAACTGATATTGCTAATTCCTCCTGTGCGCTCTTCACACGGCTTCCACAACAACCCTATGACTTCTGGGTGAATGAGAATAAGTGTTTAAATATCGAGCCTCATCAATGCACTCTTTGTGGATGAATTCAACTACACTCTATGCAGGAATCTCCTGGCTCAGACAGAGAAACAATTGAAACTTATTCTCTCTTCTCTCTCTCTCTCTCTCTCTCTCTCTTAGACTTCAGTTAAAAACCTGAAATCACATGCACAACATATACAAAGAAAATGCATACCCAGAAGTCAAACATTTATGAGCACATAAACAACATACACAGAGAAACAACACCAGCCATGAAGTTGAATCAAAGACTCTCTTCTATTAATTCAAACCTGTACATGGGGTTCTGCATACAACTTCTCTACTTGCTCTCTCTTCTGAATGCCTGATTCTGAATGAATGTTACAATACACAAGTGAGGGTGTCTATATCTATTTTTCCCTCTCTCGAACTCTAAAACTATCTAATATGGAAATAAAATCCTATCTACCTGCATTAAATCTATTAAATTCCTCATCTACCTAAGGAAGAGAGCTTAAAGGCTCAAGGTCCGCTATAATATACAAAGGCGCTTTTCATAAATGGTTCATTTATATATTGGCGCATCATCTTAATATGAAAATACAAAAATTTTCGGCTGGCCTTGTCCAGCTGTTCATTGTCTTTCATGCTGGCTCGCTTGTCTTGGGCAGTGTCCCTTGACGAGTTGGCGATGCTCCTGCATCATACTCCTCGGCTTGAAAATTTTCATGGGCTCCTATCCATGAGCTTCTGCACGGTTTTCCCATGTTTCTGTATCTCTAATTCGCTTTCCTAGCTAGCATATTCTACTGGGTGATTCTTCCACTTGACCAGGTACTCGAAATACTTCTTTCACCTAGTCTTCTTTCCCACTCACTTGTCCAGTATGTACTCCATCTGCGGCTTCTCTACAGCTGGTAATTGTTTCATCCACTGGATCACTAGTTCCTCAGTTCTAACCTCTGCTTCTCCATCCCTGTATGGATATAAATCCGAAACATTGAATATCAGAGATATTTCGATGCCATCCGACAACTCAATCTCATAAGCATTCTCTCCAAATTTCTTCAGGACCTTGCATGGCCCAATTTTTTTTCTTTTTTAATTTGTTATATGTTCCCCTTGGGAACCTTTCCTTTCTCAAGTATTCCAGAACTAGATCACCAAATTCGAACTAAAGTTGTCTCCGATGCTAATATGCTCTGCGTTTGTACTCCTAATTTGAGTCTATCAGTCGCTGCTTCACCTTGCTGTGAAGTTCCTTCATCGCCTCAGCGAATTCTTCTACGCTCGCACTGCTAGTCGCAGTCGGTTCTGACTCCCTGAGTTCAGAAACTCCCCTTGGTTGTGTCCCATACACAATCTGAAATGGGCTCTTGCTTGTACTCCGATTCACTGAATCATTGTATGCAAACTCTGCCTGTGGCAATATGTTGTCCCAGCTGCTATAGTGCTTTGTCACTAGGCTTCTCAACAAGTCTCCCAAACTCTTGTTGACCACCTTTGTTTGTCCGTCTGTCTACGGATGATAAGCTGACCTAAATGCCAAGTTAGTCCCTAGCTTCTTCCATAGCATCCTCCAAAAATGTCCTATGAATTTGGTATCCCTATCCGACACTATACTTCTCGGCAATCCATGGAGTCGAATGATCTCTTTGAAAAACAAGTTCGCGATGTGAGTCGCATCGCTGGTCTTCTAGCATGGTACAAAATGTGCCATCTTTGAAAACCTGTCTACCACCACAAAGATGGAATCAACCCCTCTCTGCATCCTCGGCAAACCCAATACAAAATCCATGCTTATCGCCTCCCATGGCCTCTCGGGTATAGGCAATGGCTGATAAAACCCTGCATTCTACTTTCTCCCCTTCGAATGCTGACAAATCCTACATCTGTCAACAAATCGTTTGACATCCGCTCGCATGCCTGGCCAAAAATATGATTCGCTTAGCTTTGCGAATGTTTTTTCGTGGCCAAAATGCCCTGCTAAGCCTCTGCTATGTTTTTCCTTCACCAAGTTCTCCCTCATGGAGCAAATGGGAATACACAGTTGATTGCCTTTGAACAACAATCCCTCCTGGATCATGTAATCTATCCATGGGCTCCGATATTTGAGAACGAGACTCTCAGCTGCTTCATATGCTTCTCCGAAGTCTGCATCTCCTGCGTACATGTCCTTCAGGTTTTCAAAACCCAATGTTTTGACTCTGAATTCCTGCAGCAACAAACATTTCCTACTCAAAGCATCAACCACTTTGTTAGCAGTGCCCGGAATGTGTTTGATCACAAACGTGAAATTTTACATGTACTCTACCCATTTTGCATTCTTTTGGTTCAACTTCTCCTGTTGACTCACAAACTGCAATGCATGATTATCGTTGTACAATAAAAATTCTTTTGGGATCAAGTAATGCCTCCACTTCTTCAATGATTGTATGATGGCATAAAATTCTTTATCATACGTGGAGTATTTCAGCTTTGCTTCATCCAGTTTCTCATTGAAATATGCAACTGGTCTGTCCTCCTGACTCAAGACCGCTCCTATGGCATATCTGCTTGCATCACACTTTACCTGAAATGTTTTCTGAAAATATGGCAACACCAACACTGGTTGCTCTGTTATCTTCCGCTTCAACAAATTGAAGCTCTTCTCATCCTCTATTGTCCAATGAAAAGACTTGTGTCTTTTCTTGACTGTGTCCATCATTGCTGCGCTAATTCCACTGAAGTTCCTAATAAATTTCCTGTAGAAACTTGCCAACCCGTGGAAACTCCTCACCTCGAAAACATTTCTCGGTGATGGCCAATTCTTGATCACTTCCACCTTACTTGGATCCATCTTCATCTCATTGTCGAGATAACAAAACCCAAATAAATGAGCTCTGTCTTCATGAATGAGGACTTCTTCATATTGATCAACAACTTCTCCTGCTGTAGCTTTCTCATCACAATGGCCAAATACCTCAAATGCTCAGCCTTCGTCTTGCTGAAAATCAGTATATCATCCAAATATACAACTACAAATTTCCAGATGAATTCTTTCAGGACCTCATTCATCAGCCTCATGAATGTGCTCAACGCATTTTTCAAACCAAACGGCATGACCAGCCATTCGTACAAACCTTCATTCATCTTGAATGTTGTTTTCCATTCATCACCTTCCCTCATGCGAATCTGATGATATCCACTCTTAAGATCAATCTTCGAAAAATAATTTTCCCCACTCAAGCAATCCATCATATCATCCATTCTCGGCAGTGGAAATCTGTACCTGATGGTAGTTTTATTGATCGCTCTAGAGTCGGTGCACATTCTCCAACCTCCATCCTTCTTCGGACTAAGCACTGTTGGAACGATACATGGACTCAAAATTTCCCTGACCAGTCCTTTATCCAACAACTCCTGCACTTGCCTTTTGAATTCTTCATTCTCCTGTGGTGTCAATCTGTACGCAGCCTTATTCGGAAAACTGGCTCCTGGTATGAGGTCAATGTGATGACTCACACTCCTCATCAGTGGCAATAAATGAGGTAGTTCGTCCACTATGATATCAGTGAACTCTTCCAGCAGTTCTTGAATCTCAACTGGTAAGTCGTCCACTCTTGTGCTAGTCAGGACAATTCTCGGTTTCCTGACCACAAATAATTGTGGATCTTCTTTCTTCTCCATCTCTGTGAGAAGCTCCTTCCCACTCATGAGAAGTATGGTGTTGCTTACTTATGGTCTCACCTCCTTATTCTTTATTGGAAGCAACATGTGTGTTCTTTCGTGCTTCTCTAAAGTGTATGTGTTCATCCTCCCGTCATGAACCACATTTTGGTCATATTTACATGGTCTACCCAGTAACAAATGACATACATCCATGGGGATAACATCACAAAGAATTTTATCATTATATCCTCCTATATTGATGTCAACCAAACATTTTTTAGTAACACTCACCTGATGTCCCTTTTGTAGCCACAAGACTTTATATGGACTCGGGTGATCAGTCGTTTCCCGCTCTAATTTTTCCACCATCTCGGTTGAAACGAGATTGTCGGTGCTTCCGCTATCCACGATAACCTTTCATTTCTTATACTTGGTTTTGCAGGCTGTCCTGAACAGTCTAGTCCTTTGAGCTGAACTTTCTTGCACCTCTTTCTCGGGTGTCAAAAGTACCTTTCGCATCAGAAGTGAGCTTCCTCTTTCTGCACCTTCTGCTTCAGCAGCTCGCCTCTGTGCCTCGGCGATGTGAGCTTCTCCTCTATCCTTTTTCCTATCTGGACAGTCAACTGCCTTGTGCCCATCCTTTCCACACGTGAAGCATGTGATCACTCCACCTTGGCCTCTTCCTCTTCCTCTGGTATGAGGAAAAGTGTTTGCATCAGCATAATCCCCTCTCTATTCACTATGTTGTCTCCTCGGCTCAGCATATTGTTGTCTTTGCTGTGAGGTTCCACCTCTCTCAATCTTACCCTGAGGTTTCTTCCATTCCTCCTTAGGATTCTGATATTTCTCCTGGGAAACTGTCTTGCCTCTGGGCTGACTTCTGCCTCGCCCTCGCTGTCCTTTCTTACGGCTCAGCTTCTCCTCGGCTTTCAGAGCCATTAGATAAGCATCCTCAACCGTTCTGATGGTTGTTAGGCTTAATTTGTCCTGAATGTCATATCTCAACCCATTCAGGTATCTAGCAACCTTCTCATCATCGCTCTCCCGATGACCTACTCGGATATTGAGCTTGTAAAACTCTTTGGTGTATTCCTTCACCGTCAGCAACTTCTATCTCAGGTTCTGCATTCGCCTGAAAAGTGTGATCTGATAATCCCTTGGGATGAATTTTTCCTTCATCTTAGCAATCATTCGATCCCAGCTTTTAATCTTCGGTTTGCCTTTGGAACGCCTATATTCCTGTAGCTTGTCCCACCACAATGTTGCATGTCCCTTCAACTTGGTAACATCATGCCTTACCCTTTTATCCTCTTTGATATCTTCATAATCGAAGTAGGTGTCCAGAGCCCTAATCCAGTCCAACAGCTCTTCTGCATCCAGGCTTCCCTCGTAGACTGGAATATCCATTTTGGTCTTAGAACTCATCCGGGCAATAGCTTTTATCAATCGCTCATTGGTTGCATCTTCAGCTACAACTTCTCCTTGTGGTTCAGCTTCAACCTCATTGTCGGAATCACTAAGATCCCGGGCACCAGCTGTGCGTCTCTGATTTGTTTCCATCTCCTTGAGTCTTGCTATGAGATCTCGTATCTATCTTTCCATTTCTGTATTCCCTGCCGGCCTATCTCTTCTTCTCACCTCCCTATCTTCTGGGTCGGGTGATTTTCTCTCCCTTTTGGGCAGCATGGTGAATTCTTCTCTCTCCCTGTTGCAGAAAACAAAGAGTAAACTCCTTGCTCTGATACCACTCTGACGTAGACACCTCCCGCACACATCCATGATCACCAGGACCTTCTATTACTTAGGCCCGAAGAGCTAGAATACTCTTCCAAACCCCTTTCGGGACTTTGTCACCCACAGAACGCTCTTCGTGACCTCCCTCCTTGAAGTCGGGAGATCAAAATTCATAAATTCACGAATCCTAAGGTCGCATATTTATTGCTTCACGATTCCCTGAAACCCGATACGATTCAACATTGACTTCTCCTCCGCTATCGGAACTTCTCCCTATCGGGAAATCGTTATTCGCGACGTCAACAATTTGAAATTCTAACCTCTGATGCCCGATGCACCGAATCTCCGATACTGCACCACCTATCCACCTACCGATTCCTCTGTGGCCCACACTCCATAGGCAGGTTGGGAAATCGGATATCGAGATATCGTGATTCCCATTGCACCAATTGACAGAACCTTCCAAGTCCCGATCCCCGATATGGGTGGACACCTGTCGATTCCCAAGTGCTACGACTGTGGGACCCATCGCAGTTTGGAGTTTTGTGACTCCTTCGTGATTCTCTTAACACCAAGATCTCTGAAGTATTGAACCCCGATGCACTTACGGGCACTCTCCTCCACGTCACCCTTACCTCGTCGCGCTATCAGGTATCGCGGGATCGTGATTTCCACTGTGGTGATTTCTTTGTAGGTGGAAACTCCGACTGCCCAACCCCGACTTCCAGGGATCTCGCGCCATGTGTCCCAAAAGCGATCAATGGCTCTAGCTGCGTCAGGAAATCACTAATCGGGATTTCAACAGGAACAAAACTCCTGTCTCTGCTAACCCCGATTCTCCGATGAGCCAAATCTCGATGGCTCTTGGGCTCCTCCTCAGCACTCTTACGTTTAAACCATGTGCATCTCCTCGAGATCTAACAACTGGCGGGATTTCGCAAGGCTCCTCTGCGAACCCTGACCATTGATTCCTCCTCTTTGGAGATTTTTTTTTAGAAAATGACTAAGTGTTCCTTCCAGAATTCCTTTCCAACGCTTGGGCTTGCAACCTTTGCTCAAGCCTTCTTCTACACGGACTCCTGTAATCTCTTTCAGAGATATCATGAAGGGACTATCCCTCCTGAGCATGTCAACTCCGACTCTCTCTGAGGTCCTTGTGCTTTCTCCTTGCACGTGACGTTTAACAACTTCCCTGATGTCGAATCTTTCAGACTTTGCGCACTCTCTGCAGCAATCATCCTTAACTTCCTCTTCTTAGAATAACAACTGAGACTGCTAATTCCACCTGTGTTCTCTTCACACGACTTCCACAACAACCCTATGACTTCTGGGTGAATGAGAATAAGTGTTTAACTATCGAGCCTCATCAACGCACTCTTTGCAGATGAATTCAATTGCACTCTATGCAGGAATCTCCTGGCTCAGACAAAGAAACAATTGAAACTTATTCTCTCTTCTCTCTCTCTCTCTCTCTCAGACTTCAGTTAAAAACCTGAAATCACATGCACAGCATATACAAAGCAAATGCATACCCAGAAATCAAACATTCATGAGCACATAAACAACATACACAGAGAAACAACAACAGCCATGAAGTTGAATCAAAGACTCTCTTCTATTAATTCAAACCTGTACATGGGGTTCTGCATATAACTTCTCTGCTTGCTCTCTCTTATGAATGCCTGATTTTGAATGAATGTTACAATACACAAGTGAGGGTTTCTATATCCGTTTTTCCCTCTCTCGAACTCTAAAACTGTCTAATCTAGAAATAAAATCCTATCTACCTGCATTAAATCTATTAAATGCCTCATCTACCTAAGGACGAGAGCTTAAAGGCTCAAGGTCCGCTATAATATACAAAGGCGCTTTTCATAAATGGTTCAGTAATATATCGGCACATCATCTTAATATGAAAATACAAAAAGTTTCGGCTGGCCTTGTCCAGTTGTTCGTTGTCTTTCATGCTAGCTCGCTTGTCTTGGGTGGTGCCCCTTGACGAGTTGGTGATGCTCCTGCATCAATTCCTAAAGGGGAGGTTGGAACACTGTGATAATAGGCTTCTTCTTGAGGCACTCAACTTTCCCCTAAAATCCATAATGAGGTTCTGCCTTATAGGAGGATTGGGATAAGGGACATGTTCCCAAACCACACCTTTAGTGACATAGGGAGGTAAAGTGATCAAAGCGGGGTGGAAATTCTTATCACAAGTATCCTGCTTTAGGGAAGTAACTTCCTCATTTTTATCAATATCTGAGCATAACATTGGTTTATAAATTTATTCATAGGATAAATCTAAGTGCTCAGATGGATAGTCATCAAAGTCCTCAAGGTACGACCAAAAATTAAATGGAGAGTATAGCATTAGGTCATCCTTGGGTGTCTAAATAAGGTCAGGTTCTTGTTGCCAGCTATCAAAAATATTAGTAACTTCATGTGATAAATGCAAAGGAAACCTTTGGAAAGAACCATTAATGTCGTATATGGGATTGTTATCATATCTCATCATATCCCATCCACATTTCCCGACATGTATGAATTCATCAAAATTATCAACAAAGTCATTATCTTCATCATAACATGAAGGGATTAAAACATCTGATACTTCTTTGCTCTTTACATCATAAGATAAATAATCATTGAAATTTTTGAAATAACTCACCTTGTTTAATCCTTCTTGTGCAGGAGCTTCAAGTGTTCAGATAACTTCATCAAGTGGAAGATCTGCCTCCACATTTTCAGTCTTCAGACATAGAGGATCAAGCTTATTCAAGGGTTCCATTTCCTCTTCACTCTATGAGTCATAGAACAAGGTATAATCAAAAAATTGGAAAGGAAAATGACTTACCTCATTCTCTTCATCTTGTGCAGGAGGGACAGGATCTTGGAGAGCTTCATCAGACTGAAGAGCGGTTATTGGTGCTTCATCTTCATAATTCACGTCTCTAATTATATCTTTGTTGCATTTTGCTGAATCATGGGAGAAATCTTTCCCCTCTTCAAGGGATTGACATCGTTCTTCATGAATCTCTTCTTTCACACTAGAGGATTCTTGATGTTGGACATGATATGCATTTTTGAGATCTTCCACAATATTAGTAGTGAATCCCGCATGTTCCAAGGCTATTGTGAGATCATGAAGGGCATCTTCATACATTTGGCAGCATGGTTTGGTAAGGTCAATGAACCTACTGTTAAGGTGTATGAAACATGATATACCCATGTCTTCGCAACAAATCTTAAATTGATCTTGCAAGTAGGATGGCAGAGTGAGTATGAATAATTTTATAAGATCATCCTCTCCTCCTAGCTTGATCTCGCTCAAATACTCCAAAAAGTTCACGATGTGAGGAGTTGGGAGGCCCAAGAACGTTGGAGATTTGTTTAGCCATTTTGTATCAAAGTAATTTGGGTATCCTTGAAAACTTCTGAAATCAATACTTGGATACATTTGTTCCTAGTGTGCCATGATCTCATAACTTGGAAATATCATAGATTTTAAGTTGGCACACTGATAAATATTAGTGGAGTCACCAGATAATTTTCCTGAAACTATCAAAGGATAAGGGAAAACACCCTAGTGGAGTCGCCAGGTAATCTTGTAAGGAAAGGATGTGAGGCAATGCTTACCGAAAATATTTGTCGTCTGAGGAGAATTGACTCAGTGTTCCCCAGCAACGGTGCCAAAATGTTATTGCACAATTTGTAGCTAGGTCAAAAGGCTAGAAGATAGAGGCCAAACTGGCGTAACAGGAACCTACCCCACCCAATGTCACCACAATGGGGAGGATCTTTCTCTTTATGGAGGTTAGGACTAGGGGATACATCCTCGGTAACCTAGAGTTTTGAGGAGGCTAAGGTTCAAAAGTCAAAGTAAAGGTCCCTCTTCACAGGTTACCAGCTAGAAAACATAGTTGGGATAAACAACCAATAATGAAGTGTAGTCCCAAATGAGAACACCTTCCTGAAACAAAGAAACAACAAACTAATACATGTAGGCTATGATTCAATGGGTTAGTACGTCATATAACTATCTGATATCAAAATATAAGAAATTAAAACAATAAATATTAACAAAGTCAATGTTTGTTAATATAGCAATGAAATAATACTACTTGACCAATAAATATTAAGATGATATGGAAATCAACATATCTAATCAATCCTCATTCAATAAATGCATCAAATCATCATCTAATTTCTTAATATATGAAGAATGTTGCGTTAATATGAAATAACCAAGTGTGATGTCAGCCCTTTAGGGTTAGTAGTTAGTTAGGGTTTCAAATTTATAAGAGGTTTTGAGATTTGTTTCAATCACCTTCACTTCAACGTTGCAGGCTAAATATCAGTGCCTAGGGTTATGGAGTCAAAAGATTAAGGATGCACAAGTTGAAGGGGACAATATTCAAAGGACAAGAGGGAAAGGTTTCAAGGTGCTGCTACAACAGGGCCTTAAAGACAGAACCCTAGGGGAGAGAGGCTCACTTTGGTGTTTCTTAATGAAGGCCTCATGATCTCTCCTCCTTCCCGGCAACGGCTAGCTAAAAAACAAATAAAATCAAGACATGAGAGTTTCAAGAGTGAGAGTGTTGCAAAGGCAAGGCTCTTTCATCAAACCCTAAAAGAAAAATGGCCCTAGGTGTAGATAACCTAGGCCTGGGACATCCTCTTCCTCTTGAAGTTTAAAGGTACGACTAGCATAAGGGGAGAAGAAAGAAAGAGTGTGGCAATGGCTAGGCTCTCTTTTTCTTCTTCAATGTCTAAAGGTTTTTCTATCAGGGGACATGAGACAACGACCTACTTGTGTGTTTGTCGCCTAGGGTTTTGATTCAACAATATTTATAAATAAATGCAAGAAATTAAACTACAACTATTCAATCAAAAAGTTTTGCAGAAAAAATACTTACAAATCATCAAGAAAATAGAATGCAAACCCTAGATGTAAACCTTCCTTCAAGAAAAACACCATAAGTTGCCAAAAATCTCCTCTCCAAACAACTGTGCCTTCCTCAAAATAGCCAATAACCCTAGTAGGGCGCAAAAATATGACCTTACTAGGAGAGTGAGTGATGTCCTATGTCAAATTGAGGATAAAATTCCTCAATATATACTGTGTCAATGACCTTTAATTAATTTAGGTCATTAAAAATAGCCGACAAGGCTACAAACCAAAATCATATTGTTTTTTCATTAAATTGTCAAATTAAAACTCTAACTGAGCAAAAGCAAGATGTCAAGCCCTACTGAGGGAGACGTTAGCCCCTTTTAGGGCAAAAGCAGCATAAAATGACAAAACGTTGGCCCTCTTTGAGCCTCCCAATCATGCCACATGTGCCAACTACCCTGTCAAACTTTCACATGCTCAAGTTGACGTCAATGGCTCCTAGGTGACGTCTTGGGCCATCCAACGGAAACGTTCTACTGGAAGTAGGTCAACCCTCCTAGGCCGGGCTCAACCAAAGTGCCTCTAATGCAACGTCCTCTTCTTCTTTGGTGAAAAACCTCGATCAGGCACTGTCTCGTCTCTGCCCCTCTGATGGGGTCTCAACAACCATATGATGGGCTCTTCATTCCCATGGAGGTCCAAACTGATCATCTCCCCATGTGTACTGGTCCAAATGGTACCTGTCCATCGGGCATGGTCCTGCACATCAAAAACCATGCCCTCCATGGTCTCATTAGTCACAAGGATCATATCAATGTCAATCACATCTCATCATTAATATTATCAAACATATGCATAAAACCCCTGATATATCATTTAATATCTCCAAGACATTACAAAAACCTAGAATACAAGGTCGAAAAAAAGGATAAGACGCCCTATTGGGCTAACATCCATAAGGAAAGGAAAGTTTCCCAAAGGTTTCATCCAAGCCATGTAAATGAGGTGATGTGGATAAGGGATGTTTATACATATGGGTAGACTGAGAGCTCAGGATGCATGACGTTACCTATGGGTGCCTTTGTATATGGCGAGTTGTACCTGTCATTGAAGAAATTTTTTCCAAGCCCTTTCTTGCCTTTTTATTCTTTTCTTTATTTGCTTTTTCTTCTTCTTTTTTCTTTTTATTCAAGGAATAACTAGAGTACACTGCCTTGGCATGGTGACCAGAGCTGACAGTGTTACCCACAAGTACTTTCACAAAGATGATAAGGTTTGCTCATGATGAGACCCCCTTTCCCTTGGCCATGCAACCAAAGGCCACTGCCCTGGCTTGGTACCAGATGGTGGCAATGTCATGCTGTTAGGTACCCATGAACATAATAGGTTGGCTTGTGATGAGACCCCTTATCCTCTTGACTAGGTCTTGTATGTTATTTTTCCGGGTCCCTCTTGTTTCTTGCTAAGAGGATTTTTATTGCCTTCTCGGGGATCCCTAGGTGAATCATCTCGAGGTTTTATTTCTAGGCTTTTATATTTTACTAGCTCCTTTTACCTTATGGGCCTTTAGCCCCTTCTTCCCACGAGATAAGGTGCAACCCTACAAACAGGTCATCCTAATGCCCATACAAGAGGAATGGGATAGATGAGCAAGAGATAAGATGTAAAGTGATAGTATGACGGGAGCGGACGATGGCTCTTTAGAAATCCCCCAGTAGTAAACCAAAACCTACGGGTACAGGCTTTCTAGGGCACCCACTCAATCTCCCCAAGCATCATCAAGCAGGTTAATGTAATATCCAAGCAATTTTCAGAGACAAAAGGAATTAGATGCATTCATTTAAAGGTTATAATGATCAAAATTGACACATACCATGATACCTGGACCAATTACCTCATGGAGCAAGAGCCTTCTCTGATACAAGACCAAGTCGAAGGTGATGGATGTTGTTGTTGCTGATAAGACAAGTCTTATGAAAGAAGAAAAGGATGAGCCCTCCAGGGCCATACTTAGGTCAATCCTGCTCTCGGTACTCCCTGTCTAGGACATGTGGGCCTCGAGACATGATCTTCTAGTTATCCCTAAAAATCAGGGATAACATATGGCTCCAACTCCGGGATATGTGCTCACCGTAGAGTGCATGAGAACCTCAACATCTCTGGCATAACCTGCATACCTGCTCAAACTTGATAGGGTCATCAGTAACAAAATGGGGTGGTAATGCCACCCCAACATAATATAAAGTGAAGCACTTACCTGTTCTTACCTGTTGGCTGGATGTTGGTGTAGTCAAACAACCAGTGAAGCCAATCCAACAACATCCCATGATACCTGCCTTTGTGCTTCATCATAAACCAAAATAGTGATAAGTCAAGAAAAAAAATGTCATGGGTTAGAACATATATCATATCATCGAAAATGTCAAAGTCTAACTCATGGAGGCGGGTGGGAGGGAAAAAGTGATCCCAATGCATACTCTCAAGAGAGTGCCTAATCCATCTCAAGAATGGATTGTGAAAATTCAAAGGGTCAGGAGACTGACTCAATGAATTTGAATGTTGTCTACCTTGGACGTCTTCACAACTTGAGGCCCAAGGAGGGATTAGAAAAAACTGAAAGGATGACTGACCATTCCTAAAGGGGAGGTTGGAACACTGTGATAATAGGCTTCTTCTTGAGGCACTCAACTTTACCCTAAAATCCAGAATGAGGTTCTACCTTACAGGAGACTTGGGATAAGGGACACGTTCCCAAACCACACCTTTAGTGACATAGGGAGGTAAAGTAATCAAAGGGGGGTGGAAAATCTTATCACAAGTATCCTGCTTCAGGGAAGTAACTTCCTCATTTTTATCAATATATGAGCATAACGTTGGTTGATAAATTTATTCATAGGATAAATCTAAGTGCTCGGATGGATATTCATCAAAGTCCTCAAGTTACGACCAAAAATTAAATAGAGAGTATAGCATTAGATCATCCTTGGGTGTCGGAATAAGGTCAGGTTCTTGTTTCCAGCTGTCAAAATTATTAATAACTTCATGTGATAAATGCAAAGGCAACCTTTGGAAAGAACCATCAATGTCGTATATGGGATTTTTATCACATCTAATCATATCCCATCCACGTTTCCTGACATGTATGAATTCATCAAAATTATCAACAAAGTCATTATCTTCATCATAACATGAAGGGATTAAAACATCTGATACTTCTTTTCTCTCTACATCATAAGATGAATAATCATTGAAAGTTTTGAAATAAATCACCTTGTTTAATATTTCCTGTGCAGGAGCTTCAAGTGTTTAGATAACTTCATCAAGTGGAAGATCTGCCTCCACATCTTCAATCTTGAGACATAGAGGATCAAACTTGTCCAGGGGTTCCATTTCCTCTTCAGTCTCTGAGTCATAGAACAAGGTATCATCAAAAAAATGGAAATGAAAATGACTTACCTCATTCTCTTAATCTTGTGCAAGAGGGACATGATCTTGGAGAGTTTCATCAGACTGAAGAGTGTTGACTGGTGCTTCATCCTCATAATTCACGTCTCTAGTTACATCTTTGTTGCATTATGTTGAATCATGGGAGAAATATTGCTCCTCTTCAAGGGATTGACAACGTTCTTCATGAATCTCTTCTTTCACATCAGAGGATTCTTGATGTTGGACATGATATGCATTTCTAAGATCTCCCACAATATCAATAGTGAATCCCCCATGTTCCAAGGCTATTGTGAGATCATGAAGGGCATCTTCATACGTTTGGAAGCATGGTTTGGTAAGGTCAATGAACCTATTGATCAGGTGTATGAAAGATGATATACCCATGTCTTCGCAGCAACTCTTAAATCGATCTTGCAAGTAGGATGGCAGAGTGAGTATGAATAATTTTATAAGAGCATCCTCTCCTCCTAGCTTTATCTCTCTCAAATACTCCAAAAAAATCATGATGTGAGGAGTTGGGAGGCCCAAGAACGTTGGAGAGTTGTTTAGCCATTTTGTATCAAAGTAATTTGGGTATCCTTGAAAACTTCTTAAATCAATACTCGGATACATTTTTTTCGAGTGTTCCATGATCCTATAACTTGGAAATATCACAGATTGTAAGGTGGCACACTGATAAATATTAGTGGAGTCGCCAGATAATTTGCCTGAAACTATCAAAGGATAAGGGAAAACACCCTAGTGGAGTCACTAGGTAAGATTGTAAGGAAAGACTCTGAGGCAAGGCTTACCGAAAAGATTTGTCATCTGAGGAGAATTGACTCAGTGTTCCCCGACAATGGCACCAAAATGTTATCGCATAGTTTATAGCTAGGTCAAAAGGCTAAAAGATAGAGGCCAAACTAGCGTAACAGGAACCTACGCCAACCAATGTCACCACAATGGAGAGGTTCTTTCTCTTTAGGGAGTTTAGGCCTAGGGGAGATGTCCCTAGTAACCTGGAGTTTTGAAGAGGCTAAGGTTCAAAGGTCAAAGTAAAGGTCCCTCTTCACAGGTTACCACCTAGAACAGATAGTCGAGCTAAACAACCAATAATGAAGTGTAGGCCCAAATGAGAACACTTGCCCGAAACAAAGAAACAACAAACTAATACATGTAGGCTACGATTCAATGGGTTAGTACTTCATATAACTATCTGATATCAAAATATAAGCAATTGCAACAATAAATATTGACGAAGTCAATGTTTGTTAATATAGCAATGAAATAATACTACTTCACCAATAAATATCAAGATGATGTGGAAATCAATATATCTAATCAATCCTCATTCAATAAATGCATCAAATCATCATCTAATTGCTAAATATATGAA
>JZKD02S1898382.1:8982-20380 GCA_000966675.3 Picea glauca
TTCACCCTCATGTAATAATATTTCCCTAATATCTCCCCTCATCCTCACTCTTACCTTTATGAGGGTGGGGGTGGGGGGATATACTAGGGAAATATCATTGTATGAGGTTGAGAGTGAGGATGGGGGTGGGGGGAAATACTGAAGAAATAGTATCTTTAATATTTCCTTATTATCTCCCACACCCTCACCCTCATGTAATAAGATTTCCCTAGTATATCCCCACACCCCACCCTCATGCATGAGGGTGGGAATGAGGGGAGATGTTATGAAAATATTATTATGAGGGTGAGGGTGAAGGTGGGGGTGGCAAGAGATACCAAGAAAATATTTATAAGATTTCTCTAATGTTTCCCCCCACCCCCACTCTCATGCATCAGGGTGGGTGTAGAGGAAGATATTAGGGAAATCTTAATGTGAAGGTGGGGGTGGGGATGGGTTAAGATATTTGGAAAGGTTGAGAGCTTTTAATTGTTAGGATCTCATTGTTTGATCTTGCATTGGTGTCGTTGGAGATATGCACTTAAGGCCAAGATGAAATTATGAAAGTTCTTATTTTACAAAGTAATGTTGGATTCATTTGGGTATGAACAATTTGACTAGAGCACTTATGAGGGAATTAGGTAGGTTGACCTAGCTTTGAATCCCAGAGCTATACTAGAATTAGTTATAAGGGAGCATTCCTATTGGTTTGGGATCTCTAAGTATGTTGGGGAGACTTGATCTTCACTTCAACTGGCTAGAAGGAAACATTCTAAGTGAGCTAGGACAGTGAAAAATCCTAACTTTCATGGAATTGTCAATCAATAATCTTCAAGGTCTGATACCATTTGGTTTGGCTTCTTTGGATTGCATCAATAAGTTAGGCATGTCTAGAAATCATCTAAGAAGAAGTGACAATAAGAGATTTCCACCTAAGTGGATGAATTTTATTTCCATTTAGTTGCAAAATAATGAAATTTCAGGGAGAATACCTCCGAAAGTGGGGATATCAAAGACACTCAAACTTCTATTCTTGTTTCACAATTCCTTCAAGTGGTCCATTCCATTGAAGATTATGAAGTGTTCAAACTTGCAGAAGCTCAATGTTTCACATAATTTGTTAACTTGTTTGATTCCTACTGAGCTAAAAAAATTAACATCTCTCATCATGCTTAATCTCTTTGGAAATGCCTTCATAGGAAGTATTCTGGCATAACTAAGCAAATTGAAGGCATTGGATATGCTAGATATTTTTTCCAATAATATGATGGGGTCCATACCAAAGGGCATATTCTGGACACCTTCATTTGCAGATTTATCAATAGGGAAAGCTAAAGCTCTTGACAATTAACATAAATAAATTTTCATTCTATATTTCGTCAAGTCTCAAGGATTGCCATGGTTTGGTTAGAGTGTGGTTGGAAGAAAACCAACTAGAAAAATGTATGAGAGATGCCTTTGGTGAATACCCTAACCTAGGTTTAAACTATAATGAGCTCTACAATGAAATTCCACTTGTTTTTGGTAAGTACAATAACCTTACCAAGTTGTCATTGTTTGAAATGTGATATTCAAATATGAGTAGGTACAAAAGAAAGAAATCTAAAATTTAAAGTCTACCTAATGAATGTGGAGCACCTTAGCTATAAGGTTCCACTAACTCACTTTCCATATTTTTATTTTTTTCTTATGGAAGTGGGTGAGACCGTTTACTTCCCTTCACTTCGATGCCATGTCCTAACGCAATGTTCTCACTCTCAAAGTTAGTCACGTGTATAATGAAATCAAAATGATAAAACATAGCACATATATATATATATATATATATATATATATATATATATATATATATATATATATATATATATATATATACATGCTAAAGGAAAAATGATAAGCTGAGATTGCCCTATGGTTAAGGTAAGCTCAAGCTTGAAAATTCATTTTCTATAATAGTTATTGCATACAAACTATAATACCAAGATTAGATATTATACCTAATTTTCCATTATGAAAAGACTATATAGAATGGATTGAAGTCAAAGGTCTCCTTTGTTTTTGGGTGGTGGAGGAACCATGTTCCGTCATACATATTGTAGTGTAGATGCATATATCGATGATATAATTAGAGGCGATGTGCTTGGTGGCAAGGAAATGGTGTAGATGAAGCAATATCTATTAGAGGAATAAAGTGTACAATTGTAGTCATTGGGATAATTGATCTTAAAGGATTTAAGACAAAAATTATGAAATGTTTTGAAAATCACAATGTCTCCAAAGGTTAACTTAGAAACTTAGGACATGAAGTTTTGACCAAAAATTAATAGTAAAAGTTCATCAATCTTGCCAATATCATATCAAACTACATTATTCGTCCATGTAGCAAATAAAATAAAAGTTATCATTTTTAAACAAAATTTTGGATATATCAAAAAAATTAGACTAGTGGTTGCAAAGATGTAAAAAAAGTTCACAAATCCATTACTAAAAATCCATGCTAAAATAGGTACTAATAAACAAGTCATGAGTCATGATAGAATAAATATATGGGCATTCTTAAGGGATGTGTGATGGGCTAGGGAGTATGACACATAATCCACTTAAGGCCTTCTGTACAGCTGTTGTGCGGTCATAGATTTTTTCACTGTCTGATGGGCCAGGGAGTATGACACAAAATCCACTGGAGGAGATCCCGATGGAGAAGGAAGTTAATGCCCTCATGGGAGAAGAGGATGAGGCCATCTGGTGACAGGCGGGGATTTTCTCTACATATGATCTGGCAGGTTTTAATGATGACTTTAAGGCATTGAGGGAAGCATTTAAGGCTCAGATCTTGGTGCCAGTAGCGGAGGGTGGTCAGACTAGTTCTGGTTTTGTTCCGTCTGTGTCTGCTCAAAGGCAGGACTCTCGCACCTTTGGGAATATTGGAGTGAAAGACACTGTAATTTACAGTGTGGGTGCAAGTGGCAAGTCATTAGATACGGGAGGAGTGCCAGAAGCTGGGACTAGAGCAAGTCATATTGGTGTTAAGAAGAGGCAGGGTCAGCGTCAGTATCGACATTGGGTTCCAAACCACTCAAAATGAAAACTAATGTTGGGCGATGATGTGGGTCTGGAACATACAGTGAGCCTCGCTTTATTAACTTTGGTAGGGAGGTTTTCGTATAAACATAAGTGTAAAATGACAATAGAGGAGTGGATTTCGGTAAATTGGCAACCATTGTTGGGCTATTGTCGAAAGGTTTCTTACCTTACTAAAGGATGGTTTGGCTTTCATTTCAAAAGTTTATAGGATACAAAGTTGATTTTAGGTAAAGCATGGTGCTTCAATGGAGGTAGTTTAATGGTTAAAAGGTGGAGGGTGAGTTTCAATCCTGCACATGATTACTTTAGATTCTTTCATTTCTGGGTGTTGTTATTGGGACTACCGCTACACTTTTGTCACACTAAAGCTTAGGAAGCTATAGTGAATAGTCTAGGGAAGTTCATTGATGTAGATCTCAATGCTTTAAAATCCACAGATAAAAGAATGTGTAAAGTACTTGTGGAAATTGATATAAATTCTAGTCTACTTGAATCCTTGGAGATTAGCTGGCATGGTATCCATCTCATTCAGCCTATGGACTACTTAGGAATACTGTTCAGATGTACTAAGTGTCAGAATACAGGTCATCTATGGAGGGACTGCTTGGGACCACAGGACGAGGAGGTATCAGAGGGTACACTGCTGGGAAGATCCTCTCAACTTGAGTCGCCAGGGATTGAGTCTACAAGCTACAGTCCATGCAACTATGAATATGAGGATCAGACTATGTCGGGAACAACTGCGACCATCTCTAGTAAGTTAAAATCGGTATGTCCTACTCTCTTTCATTTGTTAGCAGTCTGGGAAAGACATTTTTTGGATGAGTCAAATTTCTTCGATACTCGATCTGGTATTATGGATTGTTCATATGGCTAGGCAGAGCAGTCTGTAGGAGCTTTAGTTAATCTCCCTAATACTGGTCACCTATCAGGGAGGGTGGGGTGTGTACTACATTGTGAAGAGTCAGTCACTACTTTGAAGTGTGTTTTACCACCGAATGCCTCCTTAGCAGGTGTTTTACCGATGAGGAGTGATTGTAGACCTCAGAATCTGCTGGGAAGGGTGGACTCTAGAGCTTCTTGTGATACTTTGGACAGTTTACTATGAGGCTGTCGGGAGTCCAACTTGGGGGATAGTGAGCTTGGTTATGTTCTGGAGTCACTAATGCCCACTATTAGAGAGGTGCATATCTCTATAGCTATTCCCACCTACAGAGGGAATTCAGTTTACCATAGACCAGATTCCGATGGGGGGGGAGGGGTCCTCCAAATCCTTGGGTGGGAACACTATTAAAGAATATTCATGGTCTAGGGGACTGGGGTTAGAAATCTCACCTATAAAGACTAGAAGTGCCAGGAAGAAGAAAGAGGCATTGAGCACCTGTTTAGAGGTGACAAATCAGTTGGGTACAAATGATTCAGGGGCGCTTAGAGGCCTTAAATACCTAGAGAGAGTGAAGACATGATTTTTCTCACCCTGAACATTAGAGGGGTGGGGGGGACCCTGAAATCTGCCTCCCTTCAAATATTTCGTCGGAGGACCGGACCAGATATCATTTTTCTTCAAGAGACTATGGTTGAAGATTCAAAATATCGTTCTCTAATGCTTATTCATTGTCCTACCTAGCTTACCTGTGTAGTCAGTGTGGTCGGGTCATCAGGAGGGCTTCTCGTCTCTTGGGATCTGAATATTTATGATTTTGTTCCTTATTTTTGTTGTGGAAACTTGTGGTGGGATTTTGCTTATAGGTTTTTATTTGGAGCTTAATCAACCAGTTACATTGTTGAATGTATATGGGCCTTGCATGGAGAGGAAAGTATTTTGGGATAAGTTGGTGACCAATGGTATTCTTGACAACAGGAACCTTATAGTAGCAGGGGACTTAAACCTAATACTTGGAGCTGGGGAGATTTGGGGAGCGACTACTCAATTAGATCCACTCTCAACTTACTTTACGGAACTCTTTGATAAGGCGGGACTTGTCGATGTATTATCGGATGCAGTGGTGCCAAGTTGGAGGAATGGTCGTAGTGGAGATGACAGTATTTCAAAGAGACTAGATCGAGTGCTTGTATCTGAAGACTTGTTTGTTGGATTAGGATTGTATAAGGCATGGGTTGATTATCCCTATTTTTCGAATCATGCTCCGGTAATTTTAAGATTAGAAAAGGTCACTCGCCCAAAGGTCTATCCTTTTAAGTTCAATGTCAGATGTCTTACAGAGCCAGAGGTCATGAATATTTCTTCTACCATCTGAAATGATCTGAATTATCTAGTTGAACTTGATGTACATCAAAGATTCATAAACAAGTTGAAATATCTAAAGACTCATTTGAAATTATGGGCTAAAGAGCACATTAGAATTCAGGAGGAAAAATTAAAGGGTCTTGAAGAGTTATTGACTGATAATCTACTACAGGAGGCTCGGGTACCATGCTCGATAGCCAGAGATAAAAATATCAAACTTCTGGAGTCAGAGAGAGATAAATTACTCAGAGATGAATAGGAAAAATGGAGACTTAGGAGCAGAATAGTGTGGCTAAAGGCGGGTGACAAAAATACGAAATTGTTTCATAATTTTTCGAGCTACAGGCAGAATAAAAAACAAATCTAGGAGATTTGTGATGATGAAGGGAAAGTTCACAATGGCGTGGAGGCCATAAAGAATGAAGCAGTAAAATACTTTAAGGCTTTCTATAGTAAATCAGAAGAAGAGTACATTGAATATCAGGTGAATACAGCTGGTCTCTTCCATTGTATGGTTAATGTGGAGGACAAAGATGGTCTGGAAAGGATGTGTACTAAGCAAGAGCTATGGGAGGTACTTAATTATTTTTCAAAAGATAAAATATTGAGGCTCGATGGGTGGTTTGTAGAGTTTTATCTTCATTTCTTTGATCTTATGGGCGATGATCTGTTGGCGATGGTGGAGGACTTAAGACTGCGAGGCACAGTAAAAAATTCTTTAAATGCCACTTTTCTAACTTTGATCCCAAAGGTTAACATACATAATTCCCTTGGAGATTACAGACCTATAGCCTTATGTAACCTTTGTTACAAGTTGATTACAAAGATTATAGAAAATAGGGTGAAACCTATTTTGTCGCGATCATTGTCGGAGGAACAATTAGGTTTTCTCAAAGGGAGGCATATTTTGGATGTGATTGGTACCGCACAGGAATGTATCCACAGTATAAAGGCTAAGAAGTCAAAATATTTGATTCTGAATTTAGATCTCAAGAAAGCATATGACAGTATAAATTGGGATTTTCTTCGCTTAATTCTGATCTAGACGGCTTTTAGTATTAATTTTACAAATTGGATCCTTGGATGTGTAACCAGCACAAACTTTGAGGTTTTGATCAATGGGGAGACATATAAGGCGTTCAAAAGTGGAAGAGACTTGCGCCAGGGGTGCTTGCTATCACCTCTGTTATTTATTCTTGTTATGGAAGGCCTTAACCATCTTCTGAAGAAAGGTTTGGATGAGGGGAAGCTCACAGGTGTCAAGGTTTCAAGACTAGTCAAGATCTTGCATCTGTTCTTTGTTGACGATGTTTTAATTATGACTAAGGCTTCGATGGAGGATTGAATTGAACTAAATAATATCTTAACATCCTTTTGCAGAGCCTCAGGCTTGAGTATTAACTGGTCAAAATCTATCTTTTATTACTCTGGAATACCTGCTAATGAGATTGAAAGATTTAAGGCTCTCTTCCCTTATGGATTTGAGGAACTGGCCAAAGGCTTTAGGTACCTGGGCTATTTTCTAAAGGCAGAAGCATACAAATAGGAGGATTGGCATTGGCTGCTCAAAAAATTACAAACTCAGATCGGGNGCTTAGAGGCCTTAAATACATAGCGAGAGTGAAGACATGATTTTTATCACCCTGAACATTAGAGGGGTGGGGGGGACCCTGAAATCTGCCTCCCTTCAAATATTTCTTCGAAGGACCGGACCGGATATCATTTTTCTTCAAGAGACTATGGTTGAAGATTCAAAATATCGTTCTCTAATGCTTATTCATAGTCCTACCTGGCTTACCTGTGCAGTCAGTGTGGTCGGGTCATCAAGAGGGCTTCTCGTCTCTTGGGATCTGAATATTTATGATTTTGTTCCTTATTTTTGTTGTGGAAACTTGTGGTGGGATTCTGCTTACAGGTTTTTATTTGGAGCTTAATCAACCAATTACATTGTTGAATGTATATGGGCCTTGCATGGAGAGGAAAGTATTCTAGGATAAGTTGGTGACCAATGGTATTCTTGACAACATGAACCTTATAGTAGCAGGGGACTTAAACCTAACACTTGGAGCTGGGGAGAATTGGGGAGAGACTACTCAATTAGATCCACTCTCAACTTACTTTACGGAACTCTTTGATAAGGTGGGACTTGTCGATGTATTACCAGATGCAGTGGTGCCAATGGTCGTAGTGGAGATGACAGTATTTCAAAGAGACTGGATCGAGTGCTTGTATTCGAAGACTTGTTTGTTGGATTAGGATTGTATAAGTCATGGGTTGATTATCCCTATTTTTCGAATCATGCTCCTGTAATTTTAAGATTAGAAAAGTTCACTCGCCCAAAGGTCTATCCTTTTAAGTTCAATGTCAGATGTCTTACAGATCTAGAGGTCATGAATATTTCTTCTACCATCTGAAATGATCTGAATTATCTAGTTGAACTTGATGTACATCAAAGATTCATAAACAAGTTGAAATATCTAAAGACTCATTTGAAATTATGGGCTAAAGAGCACATTAGAATTCAGGAGGAAAAATTAAAGGGTCTTGAAGAGTTATTGACTGATAATCTACTACAGGAGGCTCGGGTACCATGCTCGATAGCCAGAGATAAAAATATCAAACTTCTGGAGTCAGAGAGAGATAAATTACTCAGAGATGAATAGGAAAAATGGAGACTTAGGAGCAGAATAGTGTGGCTAAAGGCGGGTGACAAAAATACGAAATTGTTTCATAATTTTTCGAGCTACAGGCAGAATAAAAAACAAATCTAGGAGATTTGTGATGATGAAGGGAAAGTTCACAATGGCGTGGAGGCCATAAAGAATGAAGCAGTAAAATACTTTAAGGCTTTCTATAGTAAATCAGAAGAAGAGTACATTGAATATCAGGTGAATACAGCTGGTCTCTTCCATTGTATGGTTAATGTGGAGGACAAAGATGGTCTGGAAAGGATGTGTACTAAGCAAGAGCTATGGGAGGTACTTAATTATTTTTCAAAAGATAAAATATTGAGGCTCGATGGGTGGTTTGTAGAGTTTTATCTTCATTTCTTTGATCTTATGGGCGATGATCTGTTGGCGATGGTGGAGGACTTAAGACTGCGAGGCACAGTAAAAAATTCTTTAAATGCCACTTTTCTAACTTTGATCCCAAAGGTTAACATACATAATTCCCTTGGAGATTACAGACCTATAGCCTTATGTAACCTTTGTTACAAGTTGATTACAAAGATTATAGAAAATAGGGTGAAACCTATTTTGTCGCGATCATTGTCGGAGGAACAATTAGGTTTTCTCAAAGGGAGGCATATTTTGGATGTGATTGGTACCGCACAGGAATGTATCCACAGTATAAAGGCTAAGAAGTCAAAATATTTGATTCTGAATTTAGATCTCAAGAAAGCATATGACAGTATAAATTGGGATTTTCTTCGCTTAATTCTGATCTAGACGGCTTTTAGTATTAATTTTACAAATTGGATCCTTGGATGTGTAACCAGCACAAACTTTGAGGTTTTGATCAATGGGGAGACATATAAGGCGTTCAAAAGTGGAAGAGACTTGCGCCAGGGGTGCTTGCTATCACCTCTGTTATTTATTCTTGTTATGGAAGGCCTTAACCATCTTCTGAAGAAAGGTTTGGATGAGGGGAAGCTCACAGGTGTCAAGGTTTCAAGACTAGTCAAGATCTTGCATCTGTTCTTTGTTGACGATGTTTTAATTATGACTAAGGCTTCGATGGAGGATTGAATTGAACTAAATAATATCTTAACATCCTTTTGCAGAGCCTCAGGCTTGAGTATTAACTGGTCAAAATCTATCTTTTATTACTCTGGAATACCTGCTAATGAGATTGAAAGATTTAAGGCTCTCTTCCCTTATGGATTTGAGGAACTGGCCAAAGGCTTTAGGTACCTGGGCTATTTTCTAAAGGCAGAAGCATACAAATAGGAGGATTGGCATTGGCTGCTCAAAAAATTACAAACTCAGATCGGGTGGTGGTGTAATAAATGGTTGTCCTTTGGGGGACGTTGCACACTTGTTAAATTGGTGCTTGAGGGCCAGGTGATATACTGGATTGCATTGGTTGCAATTCCTAATTCCATTTTACACAAAATTTGTATGTTGATGTTTAAATTCCTGTGGTATGGATTAGAGGGTAGGGATCGTATTCACCTTTGCAACTAGAATCTCTTAGCGAGACCAAATCATCTGGGACGTTGGGGTATTAAGAATATACACTTTTTTAATAAAGCCCTGGCTGCTAATACTCTATGAAGAGCATTAACAAAGGATGGGATTTGGAGCAAAGTAGTAAAAGATAAATATATTTCAAATTTTTCAATTACCACTTGGCTTCGGGATGCTACTTCTTCCAATCCATCGGCTTCTCAGACTTGGAAGGGCTTTCTAAAATATTTACATCTTCTAACTCACTGACCAAGTTGGAAAGTTGTTTCTAGGCATGGTATATAGGTTGGTCTTGATCGCATTTTAGGTGTGGGGAACCTTTATTTTTTATCCTCTCATCTGAGAGCGGAGCTGCAAAGGAACTTTGTCCTTTATCTTTTCCAAGTGAGAGGACCANCTGTTGGCGATGGTGGAGGACTTAAGACTGCGAGGCACAGTAAAAAATTCTTTAAATGCCACTTTTCTAACTTTGATCCCAAAGGTTAACATACCTAATTCCCTTGGAGATTACAGACCTATAGCCTTATGTAACATTTGTTACAAGCTGATTAAAAAGATTATAGAAAATAGGGTGAAACCTATTATGTCGCGATCATTGTCGGAGGAACAATTAGGTTTTCTCAAAGGGAGGCATATTTTGGATGCGATCGGTACCGCACAGGAATGTATCCACAGTATAAAGGCTAAGAAGTCAAAATCTTTGATTCTGAATTTAAATCTCAAGAAAGCATATGACAGTATAAATTAGGATTTTCTTCGCTTAATTCTGATCTAGACGGATTTTAGTATTAATTTTACAAATTGGATCCTTGGATGTGTAACCAGCGCAAACTTTGAGGTTTTGATCAATGGGGAGACATATAAGGCATTCAAAAGTGGAAGAGACTTGCGCCAGGGGTGCTTGCTATCACCTCTATTATTTATTCTTGTGATGGAAGGCCTTAACCATCTTTTGAAGAAAGTTTTGGATGAGGGGAAGCTCACAGGTGTCAAGGTTTCAAGACTAGTCAAGATCTTGCATCTGTTCTTTGTTGACAATGTTTTAATTATGACTAAGGCTTCGATGGAGGAGTGGATTGAACTAAATAATATCTTAACATCCTTTTGCAGAGCCTCGGGCTTGAGTATTAACTGGTCAAAATCTATCTTTTATTACTCTAGAATACCTGCTAATGAGATTGAAAGATTTAAGGCTCTCTTCCCTTGTGGATTTGAGGAACTGGCCAAAGGCTTTAGGTACCTGGGCTATTTTCTAAAGGCAGAAGCATACAAATAGGAGGATTGGCATTGGCTGCTCAAAAAATTACAAACTCAGATCGGGTGGTGGTGTAATAAATGGTTGTCCTTTGGGGGACGTTGCACACTTGTTAAATTGGTGCTTGAGGGCCAGGTGATATACTGGATTGCATTGGTTGCAATTCCTAATTCCATTTTACACAAAATTTGTATGTTGATGTTTAAATTCCTGTGGTATGGATTAGAGGGTAGGGATCGTATTCACCTTTGCAACTAGAATCTCTTAGCGAGACCAAATCATCTGGGACGTTGGGGTATTAAGAATATACACTTTTTTAATAAAGCCCTGGCTGCTAATACTCTATGAAGAGCATTAACAAAGGATGGGATTTGGAGCAAAGTAGTAAAAGATAAATATATTTCAAATTTTTCAATTACCACTTGGCTTCGGGATGCTACTTCTTCCAATCCATCGGCTTCTCAGACTTGGAAGGGCTTTCTAAAATATTTACATCTTCTAACTCACTGACCAAGTTGGAAAGTTGTTTCTAGGCATGGTATATAGGTTGGTCTTGATCGCATTTTAGGTGTGGGGAACCTTTATTTTTTATCCTCTCATCTGAGAGCGGAGCTGCAAAGGAACTTTGTCCTTTATCTTTTC
>JZKD02S1898382.1:31641-48038 GCA_000966675.3 Picea glauca
ATAATAAAACTTCACATTAAATCATCACCATCAACCAACCATCACATAGAACCTGATAATGCTTCCTGAGACTTCTTCAATTTCTACAATTATTCAATTATTGGAATAATATGATATTGTAGATAATATTATTCAATTTCTTCTCTGAAACTTCTCCAAGTTTCACTCCTTGAATCCTCCCCAAAAAGAAGTTAGAGAGAGAATGGTAGACCTTGTTCAATTCTTGTTTATTCAAGAGACTGAACTTGTACAGAATGCCCCATGCTCAATATTTAACACCAGATTATGAAACTCGTACACAAGAAACTAAAGTCCGTACTCTTTCCAATTCAATTTGTCCCACATCATTTGGATTCTCGATGAAGAAGTTATGACTGTTTTACCCGGAACACCTGTTTATTGACTAGCTTCGGGACTGGTCAAAAACCCTATCTTTCACAGAGTGTACCTCCATAATTATAGTGAATCAAGAGCTGAAACTTTTACCACAGGTACCTTAATATGTCTTCTCAATACCATAGCAATTTCACCATCTGAATCATTCTAGAAAAAAAGTTATAGAAAAATGGTAAGATGGCCTGAAAATAGCATACCTTGGAACACATCACCAAAAGACTTCATCCTCCCTTGAAATCCGGCCTTCTTTACTTCTGATTTCCTCTGAAATTCGACTTGTGTATCAAATGAATGCATAATGATATTTATTTATACCATTTATGTCACTTCCTTTTAACATTAGGGCCAACCTGACACTTTCTTATTTTGTAATTCTTTTCTTTAATTATTTTCAGGGACTACATGTACTTCATTCTTCAATTCACTTTGTCATCTTCAACAATTCATTTCTCTTCAACCATGAGGATCCACGTGGCATGCCACATACCACCGGAAACAACATGATGTATATTATCCATCCATGGGTGTTGTATATGCATGTGCATTTTCCTTCATGTCCAAATACCTTCATCAAGCTTGCGGTCCAAAACCCATGACTAGGTTTGACATCAATGACAACAACCAATATTCCAACATCTTTTACGCAACAAAGCTGACGAGATCTGTTGGGTGGGTGGTGATTTATCAGGCAATATATCAACTAAAAATATTTATCTGGCTCTTGCTAAAACCGTTTGGCCCAATCCGGTGGAGGCCTGGCGCAGGTCACTTTGGAAATGGGATCTCATTCCAAAAATCAAGCTCTTTCTCTAGTTATCCCTGGAGAATTGGATCCTTACCTGGGATAATATTCAGAGGAAGGGGTGGGTGGGGCCAAACATTTATGCCTTATGTCTTAAGGATGCTGAGTATGTTAATCATCTGTTTGTTTCTTGTCATTTTAGTCGGGAGGCATGGATTTGTATATCCTCTGAACTAAAAATTAGATCCTCTTGGGAAGGAGATTGTCTCGGCTCGAGCTATGTGAGTTGGCTCAAAATGAACTCAACATTTACAAATCTCTCATCCATTGTTTACTGGATCTTGTGGATAAAATGGAATCTGGTTACTTTTGAAGGGCGCAGAGCATCAGTTTCTTCGGTGACAGTCAAGGTCAAAGCAATGTTGCCACTAGTGGAGGAAAAAAAACACAAGCAGAGAATCATACAGCCACTGGATATTCTGACTTCTTTTGTTTGTTGGTTTGATGGAGCAGCCTCTCCCAGGACACATGGATGTCGTGCAGGTGGAATTATCAGGAATAGTGCTCAAAGGGAGATTAAGTGGATCTTCAACTGCGGCCAAGGGACTAATACAAGAGCAAAATTGAATGGTGTGTGGGCTACACTTTATCTTCCGCAAAGGCACAATTTAGAAGTGAGCCAGGTTATAGGTGACTCAAAGATTATCCTAGATCGGTTAAAGGACAGAGGCAAGCTGCAAGTTGTCTCATTGATAGGTTGGATGGATGGCATAGTTTCGTTGAAATCATCTTTTAAAGAAATTTTCTTCACACATGTCTATAGGGAACTTAATATGGACGCTGATTCTCAATCAAAATTGGCCATCAATAACCCAGAAGGGAAGCTTGTATACCATACCTAAAACGAGGGCAAAGAGGGGCCATCCATCTCTATCAGTCTTTTTTAACCTTGTTTTGTCCTCTTTTCTTCAGTTTGAATCTCATTGGTGATAACGGGATTGTTATGGATATTAAGTATATTTTGGTTTCTTGACTATGAAAGTATTCTCGTATGAAATGTGCTAGTCTTTTTGTATTTTGACATTTCAGAAAAAGTCTTTTTTCGAAGTAGCAGAAAGTGGTCAGAGTGACTTTTATCAAGTAATTCTGTAATGTGAACTTATATATATATATATATATATAATTTTCTTGTTGGAAAAAAAAGGGATGTGTGAGGATTATTATTGAGTAGTTCACGAATTATTCCTACGATAGTGCGTTGGTGACATGAAGAGTTAATATGTAATCATTAACGCATAAATTGCACCTAATATCGAACAATTACAAACTATATAACAAATATAAAATTAGAAAGTTTTTTTATTTAAATATTTTGTAACTTGTAAGTGTAAAAGAATTGGGTTACAAAGGTGAATGCAGAATAAAGCAATTTTTAATATCATTGCGATTGAAGTTGTAAAAATGATTATGTTAAGTTTTGTCTCATAAAGGATTATAATGATGATAGGAATTAAAAGTTAATGTAAAATAAACAATTTTTATAATGATGATAGGAATTAAAAGTTAATGTAAAATAAACAATTTTTTATAATGATGATAGGAATTAAAAGTTAATGTAAATAAATAATTTTTAATATCATTGTGATTGAAGTTTTCAAAATGATTATGTTAAGTTTTGTCTAGTAAAGAATTATAATGATAATGGGAATTGGGAATTGGGAATTCAAAATTGTGGACAATAAAGAATATTTATTTATGCATGTGCAAAATGAGATGGTCATAAGTGCTTTACATTGTGCATGGATCAATTGGCACAAACTTTATAAAGTGTGTTCACGTAGTTAAGTTAGCACATATAATCTCCAAATTATAAGATATTGTTGATGTGGCATGGAGATATGATATCTTCATGATTATGTTGATAAATATGTTGATTTATCACTAGTGATTTATTACATGTTGATGCATGATCAATACCATGTTGTATAAGTATTGATTACACTTGTATAAATAAGCATATGCACAACAATAAATAGAAATTGATCTTCTCTAAGGGGTGAAGCATAATGAGATCGAAAAAGACTTAATTGTATATTATTAGTATATCTTTGTTTTGAGTAAGGATTTTTAGTAATCAATTTGTATAGATGTATGTTTTTATCATTAATCTTTATAATTTGGGGTTAATAATATAATGCATTTTTCATTCATATGAATATTCTCAAACTTGGGATAAATGTTGTTGTTCGTTATTTGGATTTAATTTGTAATATTGCTAGGATATTGTTGCAACTTTTCTATTAGTTGTGTAGAGAAGAGAAAGAAAGGGTATAAGTCACCATTCTTCAGAAATAGTTCTCAAGGAAAATCAACTCAAAATGAACCCAGAATGACATAATCATTTGGAAAAATTGTTATTTAGAAAATCTCACCAACATGACAAGTTAGATCTCCTTAGGATCTGCCTATTGATCCTAGAAGATCATCATACTGTATCTTATCATTGAATATTGAAGGTAACCCACTCAAGAATCTTTGAATCTTGACCTGTTCATCCTTGATGAAGTCAACATGTATCAACAATTAAAGAATCTCCTCTCATACTCATCCATTGTCATGTTCCCAAGCTTCAATTCAAAGAACTCCATCTTACTTTCATAATAGAGCTTGGACAAGTATTTATTTTGAAAATACTTTCTAAACTTCCTCCAAGTAATATTCTTCTCATCAATGTGTTGGACTTGCATGAGTTTGTCCCACCACATTGATGTTTTTCCCTTTAGTTGGTAAATTGCAATTCTAGCTTCTGCTTGTGATGAATAATTGTGCAGTTGGAAGCATTTCCTCATTCCCAACAGTCAAGCCTCTACATATCCATCTTTGTTATGCTCACTATCAAATGTAGGAGGCTTAATCTTCTTGAACTCTCCCTACAATTCATCTACCCTAGACCTTCTTCTATGATGTTCGATAGGGGACAGACTTGGTCTACTTTCTAACTTTGAAAATGCATGAGCTCTAGTAGTTGAATGCCTTGGTGATTGATGATGATGATGATGTCTACTAGCACTTCTAGAGTGTCTGGCACTTTTAGCATCTTCTCTTTTGTCATGAGGTCCATGCTATTTTGCTTTCCTTGGATATGGTTATTTATACATCCTCCTCTATAACATGTTCAAGATTTGCAACAACTGAGTATTGATGTTTTCATGCTCCTCCTGGGTTTTCATAATTCTCTCATTATTATTATTTTTGTGTCAACATTTCATGTCCTAAATATGGATCTTGATATGGATCTAAAACATCGACAAACAAATGATAATACTGTGGATTTTCTAAACAATGAAGAAAACTCTCACCACAAAAATATTATTAGTAAAATTCTCTCATTGTCTTCTCTGTAGCTCCACACATCTCTCTGGAGGCTTCTCATTGTCTCTACTAAATCTATATTTTGTACTTTTCCTTCTCTATGCCCATTTGACTCAGTCCTTGCATTACGCAAGCTAACATACAATTGTTTGACTTCCTCCTCATGGTTGTAAGTGTTGGATAGTTGGTTATCATTGATGTTGTTGGATAGTTTCTTTTCTATTAGTTGTGTAAAGCAAAGAAAGAAAGGGTATAAGTCATCATTCTTCAAAAATATTTCTCAAGGATAGCCAACTCAAAATGAACCCAGAATGAGAGAATCATTTGGAAAAAGTGTTATGGGGAAAATCTCACCAGCATGACAAGTTAGATCTCCCTAAGATCTGTGTATTGATCCTAGAAAATCATCATATTGTATCTTATCATTGAATATTGAAGGTAGGCCACTCAAGAATCTTTGAATCTTGACCTTCTCATCCTTGATGAAGTCAACATACCTCAACAATTATAAGAATCTCCTCTCATACGCATCCATGGTCATGGTCCCAAGCTTGAGTTCAAAGAACTCCTTCATATTACTTTCATAATAGAGCTTGGACAAGTATGTCTTTTGAAAATACTTTCTGAACTTCCTCCAAGTGATATTCTTCTCATCAATGTGTTGGACATGCATGAGTTGGTCCCACCACATTGATGTTTTTCCCTTTAGTTGGTAAATTGCAATTCTAGCTTTTGTTTGTGATGAATAATTTTGCAGTTGGAAGTATTTCCTCATTCCCAACAACCAAGCCTCTACATCTCCATATTTATTATGCTCACTATCAAATTTAGGAGGATTAATCTTCTTGAACTCTCCCTACAATTCATCTACCCTAGGCCTTCTTCTATCATGTTTGACAGGGGACAAACTTGAGCTACTTTCTGACTCTGAAAATGCATGAGCTCTAGTAGTTGAATGCCTTGGTGATTGATGATGATGATGATGATGATGATGATGTCTACTAGCACTTCATGAGAACCTGACACTTTTAGCATCCTCTCTTTTGTCATGAGGTCTATGTTCTTCTGTTTTCCTTGAATATGGTTCTTTATCCATCCTCCTCTATAACATGTTCAATCTTTGCAACAACAGAGTATTGATGTTTTTTTCTCCTCCTAGAATCTCATAATTCTCTCATTATTATTATTATTATTTCTACATTTCATGTCCTGAATATGGATCTTGATATGGGTCTAAAACATTTACAATCAAATGATAATACTGTGGATTTTCTAAACAGTGAAGAAAACCCTCATCACAAAAATCTTAATAGTCAAATTCTCTCATTGTCTTCTCTATAGCTCCACACATCTCTTTGCAGGCTTCTCATTGTCTCTACTAAACCTATATTTTCTACTTTTCCTTCTCTATGCCCATTTGACTCAGTCCTTGCATTACCCAAGCTCACATACAACCATTTGACTTCCTCCTCATAGTTGTAAGTGTTGGATAGTTGGTTATCATTGATGTTGTTGAATAGTTGGTTTTTATTGATGTCAATAGAAGTGATTGTCATTGATGTCAATAGATGTGATGGGATCATTTGAAGAATTCCACAAGAATCCCCGAGGTGTGGTCATGCAGCCCGAAGTTGTTTGAGGAATAAGGGCATGAAGGAAAGTACAAATGCAGGTAAGACACACATAGATGGATAGTCCTTGTCATTTCATTTCCAATGGTAGGTTGAATGTCACATAGTTCCTCATCATTGAGGAGTTATGAGGTCATGAAGTTGGAAGCCTCGAAGGATGGTTAAGAATCCCCTAAACAGTTACAAGTCATTAATTAAAGGGTAAATTGGTTGTAACAAGAAAGCATAGGCTGCCCCTAAAGTTAAGGAAATAAGTTACTTTGAAAAGGTATAAATACACTTCAAGAAGCCTCTCATTCTTACACTCACAACTTTATTGAATATCTTCTATGTGAGCACACTTGATCTATTTGGAAAATATGAGGTATCAAGTCTGAGGAATCAAAGGAAGTGTGAAGGTGAAAGTTTCGGGATTGCATAGGAGAGTGAGAGTTTTTGAGAAACCTTAGTTTGGCTAACCCCCGCGGGTCATACTACTGGTGTCCCACGAAGCACCCCCGCAAGTCGTACATCCCTCATCTCGTGAGGCCTTGCTAGTTGACTACTCTTAGTCCCGCAAGGCTAAGGAAAATTTGGGGAGGATTATTTTACTAGGTTTTTGAGGCTAAGAAAGAGCTACAAGTATTAAATATTATGTATCAGGTCAGCTACAGGCTTGAAGGTATGTCTATATGCATGTTTTTAGGTTACATGTTGGAGATGTTATGGTGTATGCTTAAGGCATGTCTTTGGTATCTTGTTGAGAAATCGGTACATGCTTGAGGAACATCTTGGATTCTTGGCATATGATTTGTTGTATGATATATGCTTGAGGAATATCATGAGTTATATGGCACATGTTTGATGGTATCTCTTGGTACATGGTTTATGGATGTTAGCACATGCTTGAGGCACATGGTTTGAGGTACATGTTGGCTACATGGTTAAGTGATGTTATGGTACCTTTGTATCTGGTTTGGTATATTTCATAGTTTTTATAGGCACACCTTTGTGATGTTGGTACATGGTTAAGGTATACACTTGGTATATGGTGGCATACGTATGAGGCACATTCTTTGGTGCTTGGTTGAGGCACATCATTTGGTACATAGTTAATTCTTGGTACATGGAACATGGTTTTGGTATACGATTGAGGTATATCGTTGGATTCTCAGCATTAATGTTATGATACCTACACTTGGCATATCTTATGGTACATGATTGGTAATGATAGTACATCTTGGTAATGTTATGTTTCATAAGTTGATACATTGTTAGAGGCACTTCTTAGTTATCTTGGTACATGGTATGGTATGGGTTTTGGTACATGATATGGTATAGGTTTGGTACATGGTCGATGCATGACATGGTATAGTTTGTGGTACATGATTGATGTACATGATATGGTACAGGTTCTAATAAATGGTTGAGGTACATGGTTGATGTACATGGTTGAGGTACATGATATGGTACAGTTTCCGGTACATGGTTGATGTACATGGTATGGTGATGGTTTTGGTGTCTATGTGAGTGGATTTGGTTATAGTTGGTTGATGATGGTATATCAATGACAGAGATAGTGACAGGAACAATGATAGGTTGGATGATTGGTTGATTATCAGGTATAGGTTTGTGTGATAGAGTGACAGTGATTGGTTGATGTGATAGTGACAATGACAGTTTGGTTGATGACAGTGGCAGTTACAGGTTGATCAGTGGTAGTGACGGTTTGAGTCTACACTTTTATTTAAGGGAAGAAGGATGTGAAAAGAAAAGGGATTTGTAGCCTCCTTCTGGTTGGTGCCATAGAATACAGAGAGTTGGAGCTTCCTTCAGGTTGGATCTTGCAAATATGGGGGTCATAGCCTCCTTCTGGTTGGAGCTAGAGAACATGGGGAGTTGTATCTTCCTTTAGGTTGGATCCTGTAAAATAGGGAGTTGTAGCCTCCTTCTAGTTGTAGCTAGAGAATTCAGAGAGTTGTAGCTTCCTTCAGGTTGGAGCCTCCTTCCAGTTGGTGTTGGAGAATTTGGAAGTTGGTGATTCCTATGAATGTATTCTTGATATATATATAAGAAAGCATTATATGGTTTTCTCCCATTTGGGTTTCCACGTAAACTTTGTTGTATTGTGTATCTGTGGTTGTTTATTATGCATTGATGAATGATATTGTTTATGGTGCAATGATATACTGAATGCATAAGTGATAAACTATTGGATATTGATGATAAAGTTGAAGCTTATACATATTGTGATTGAAAGTGGTAAAAAGTGCTCGTACTAATTCATGCCCCCCCCCTCTCAGTATTCTAACAATTGGTATCAGAGTCAATCCTTCAAGAAAACAGTTTAACCACTGGAAGGAAGATCATGCGGTACGCTATTATTAGAGTACCATAGTTTGATGGTCAGATTGGTCTGAGCTGTGAGATATGGAGAAAAAATATGAAAACATTTCTAGGAGCATAGGGGTATGATGTTTGGTAATCATTTGTTACGTGATACATCGTTTCAAAGAAACCAAAGACTACAACCAAGAAGGAATTGAAGAGAAACAACAAAATAGCAAGGGATTTTATCTTGGAAGGATTACCAGATCTGGTAAAAGACAAAGTGAGACAATGTTCATCAGCCAAAGAACTTTGTTATAAGCTACATAGTCTATACTTTAAGGAATCTCATTCTATCATAGAGCCAGAGCATACTAATCATAATAAATAAGATGTTGAAGCAAAACGAGATGAAATATGCTCTTCATGTCAAACACATTCAAAAGAAGAAGATTGTGAAGAAGGCATAGTAAATATTGAAGCATGATTAATCAGCGCTTTACACGATCTAACAAAAGAAAGAAGGAAGAACAAGTCACTCAAGGAAGAATTGATCGATCTAAAGAAGGGTTCTCAAAATCCCAACTCTGAAGAAGTCCAACAGATGATTACAAACTTAAAAGTCCAATTAGAAGAAGTTAGAAGGATTGAAGAAGCATACAAAATCCAGTTGGAAGAAAAGCATTTTTTGGAAGCCGAAATAGTATCACAAACAAAGGAAGCAAAGAAGAGAGAAAATATTGTGACCAACCATCTCAAGGAAATATTTGAGGACTTAAATAAGCTTGAAGCATAATTCAGTCAACAAGAAAAAAGACTTGAAGAAGAAATTGTCTCCTTGAATACCCAACTTGAAGAAGCAAAGAGAAAGGAAGAAGTCATGAAGGTCTAGATGAAGAAGAAAGAAGAAGATTGTGAGAAGCTTGAAGAAGAAGTGTCACATTAAGAGTTAAATTTGTCAAGCTCAGTAAGAACAATGAAGAGAGAGAAATCTCCACATCATCTGTAAAGAAAGTTGAATGGAAGTGTTACAGGTTACTAGAAAGGAAGAATGAAGAGAAGGCCAAGAGTTATGCAGAAGTCATCATAGGCCCTATTAAGAAGGAATATTGTGAACCCTCAAAGAAGTACATTCCAGAAATGAAGAAAAATCAAGAAGAATATTATAGAAGAGATGGATATCAAATAAGACCCTCCACTTCCAGGTATCAAACAATCTTCAATCATTGTGAAGGAAACAACAAAAGAGAAGATCGTGATCAGCCAAGGCATGAATTTAGAAGGACGACATCACAAAGAAGATAATTCACTCTCATGTATCAAAGTTTCTTTTATGTTCATTGTTTTACTTGTAATAACTTTGGACATAAAGTTGTAGATTGCAGAGCTTATGGTAGAAATGGTCAAGAAAGAAATGTTTAAGTGGCCTCACAAAATATTGAATGTTATGAATTCCACCACTATGGACATATAGTTCGTGAGTGTAGAAGCATGATGGATACTTCTATGAAAGAGAAAAATGATATCATATATAAGAAGATTTGGAAAAGAAAATAAGAACAGGTAAAGGAAGAACAAATGAGTGAAGAATACCCGGATATCATACTCTCAAGATTTGTAGTGATGCAAGATCATGATGAATATACATGCAAAGAAGAACTTGTCAGAATTCAGGAAGATGTCAAAAATAAAGAAGATTATGAAGAGGAAGATTACTCTACATTAGGGTGGCTTCCTCCACCTTTCTGAGCCATCCGACTTGGAGACTCATAGTAAATATGAATGTTGAAGAGGGGGAGTCTAAGAAGCATCTCTTTAGATCAGAGAACCATCTCTCAAGCAGTCTGAATTGTTTGCAGTTTTTGGAAAGGAAATTTCATAATGTTTTGATGACAGCAGTACATAATGCCTTGTGACAATTTGATTATTTGCGGAGCATATTTTGGAACACATTCCCATGCAGGTATCAGCTAAAGTTTATGAAGTATATCATGTTGGCATGTTTACAGGTAGGTGTGCTTGTCATTGATGGCAAGATCAGAGTATGCAGCGATGGAAAAATAGGGACAACGTAAGCTCAGAAGAGATAGTGCAGAGGTGCACGAAGAGTGCAAGAGTGTGCTTGTTTATTTGATGGTAAACAGGCAGGCAAGGAAGATCAGCAGCGTAGGGATAATTGCATGGAAATATCAGACCGGGCATTGGAGGAGTCAAGGAAGCAACTCATGACAAGAATGTCGAAACGGCGAAATGCGAAACGCCAGAATACGTTGATCCGACTCCATTTCAGAGTTTTGGATACCGAGAGTTGAAGTGTCAAAACACTTCACCACAGGAGTCCCGGAATCTTGAAATGAAAAACGCCGAAATCCTGAAAGCAGGAGATAGTTTCGGATACCAGGAGTTGGGGATGTCAAGAACTCTTACTACAGGAGTCCTGAAGTCGTGAAATGCAAAATCGCGATATGCTAAACCGTGATATAATCTCAACCTTTGGATTGAGGAAAAAATTGGACCGTCGATCCAGGAAGGATACGTGGTGAAAGATCATCCTTTCGCTGAGTGGAAATTCAAAGGAACGGGGTTCCCTAACCTCTCGATACGCAAAATCGTGAAATAACCTTAGTCGTCATATCAAAGTTTGATCTAGACCATTGATCTGAATCCATTTCAGAGTTTTGGATACCAGGAGATGGAGGAGTCAAGTGTTGAGACTCCTCATCACAGGAGTCCCAAATTTGCAAAGTGAGAAAAGCCGAAAAGTTGATCTGACTCCATTTCGGAGTTTCGCAGACCAGGACTTGGAAGTGAAGAACATTCACATCAAGAATGTCGAAATCACGATATGTGAAATTGCCAAGTGATCTGGGCCGACAGATCCAGGAGGCGAATATGGCAGACCACGTCAGAAAGGACAGGTGGAAGACTATGACACGTGGCATGATCAAACAACGACAAGTGTCAAGTTGATTTGGCATTTCAGGCCACTAGAAATCACAATTATGAGTGACACATGACAGCCACTCGAGTCACAACATGTCATCGAGTGACACAAGACTGACCTCGCTCCGAGAGTTTTTTCTTTGGGTGTTTTAACTCCATCACTCCCCCAAAGTCCCGAAGGCTAAAGTCCCGGGGCAGAGGATAGTCGTCCGATCACCACGGATCGAGGACCGTTGACCTGGAGATCGAAGCGCTTGTGTGATTGGAGAGGGGTCATATTCTGGTGGTCACATCATCAAAGAAATATATAAGAGAACTCAAAGTAGCAAGCTCCATTTCAGAGTTTCGGGGATCAGGCATGGAGCGTAAAGAAATCTTCGCATCAAGGATGTCGAAATGTCGAATTGTGAAATCGCAAAAGCACTTTATGGATAAGTGCTCGGTCACTAATGGTGGTCACATCATCGAAGAGATGTAGAGAAAATCTTGAAGCAACAAGCTCCTTTTTTGGAGTTTCGTAGATCGTGACTTGGAGAGTCGAGATGCCTCACAACAGGATTGTCGAAATACCGAAATGCGAAACACGTTTTGGCTCAGCCTATGGTCACAGCCATTGGTCACATTGATGAAAGATGGAGGAAGGAGCTAGTGCAACCAAGCTCAATTTCAGAGTTTTGGGGATCAGTACGTGAAGCGTAAAGAAACCTTAACCACAAGAATTCTGAAATGCTGAAATATGAAATGACGAATTAAACGCAAGACCCTACGAACTCCATCCAATGGTGCAGGTGAACTTGAATATGATTGGAGGGATATTGTTGCACTTCCCAGTGTAACTACTAGAAACAACTGATGGTTTCTGCTAGAGGACTTGAAGAGGCCTCAGTATGATCGCTAGAGAGGATGAAGAGGCTCGAGGCATCTTCGAGGGATTTAAGACTATTCTTAGAGGCAATTGATATATGGATAAGCATTGAAGCCTGTAAATACAACAGAGAGGATTAGCTCGACTATGATAGAGAAGACGAAGAGTCTCAACTATGAGACAGGCTGAGAAATCTCAACATAACACCCAGTGATGCTGGACGCGTGGGGTGAACTGCTAGAGAAGCTGAAGAGTTGCAATGATGATCAGGTAGAGTACTCGACATGAGGAAGAAATGTAGGATAGAGAGGGGTGTAGGAGGCTAGAGTGAGGAAAGTTGTGGTAGAGTGAAGTGCAAGTAAACACCCCAATGGGGAGAACTGTGGTAGGGTGAGAGCATGTAGGATCTTGGTGCATATTGCATGCACAAGGAGCATAGAGGCTATAAGAATGCAGAACAAAGAAGAGATCGATGTTGTTGTAGTTGGGTGTGATTGAGATGTGAAGAAGGAGGCAGAGCGCAGCAGCAAAAATGCACAGAAGGGGAATGGTGCATTGAAGGGACATGGCACAGAGAGCATAAAAGGAAAAAGAACAGAAAGTGCAAGGAGTGTGCAGAATACATTGATGCAGACAGAGCAGCATAGTGTAGCAGAACAGTGATGAGACCGGTAAGACATTGAAGAACTTTATATCACTATAATAAGTCTTAATAGCAAAGATTTATATTTCAGGCTGGTAGGGATGTGCTAGGGAGGGTTGTTGTCCTCAGAGGTTCAAGTGGGTGCTTGAACACAGGGAGTTCTAGCTTCCTTCTAGTTGGTGCTAGAGAAACCAGAGCGTTGGTGCTTCCTTCTAGTTGGTGCTAGAGAAACCAGGGAGTTGGTGCTTCCTTCTAGTTGGTGCTAGAGAATCCAAAGAGTTGGTGCTCTCAGCAAGTAGCATCTTGCAAAACAGAGGTTGTAGCCTCATTATGAGTTGGTGCTCATATGTATGATAATGTAAAGAATGTAAAGATTACTTATCATATAAAGAAGAAGAGGTTTTTACCATGTATGGGTTTCCTCAAGAAATATCTGTCTCTGTGTATCTCATATGTGTGACTGATGTTGAATGTTCTATTGCTTACTTCCCTGCATTATTTTGCTGTCATTAAATGCTATGTAAAGAGTTTAAAAATAATCATAATTGTTTAAGTCCAGTAACAACTGATTCACCCCCCCCCCTTCTCAGTTGTCCAACATATCATTAGCACACTTCCCAAGCAGAGGTTCATGATTGTATAGAGGATTCCACATATATATTCAGACATGGATATATTCAACACAGATTGTTCCATACCGGGTAGATATATTGAGCAGCAAGGAATATGTTGTGATCAGTTGCAGCAGATGGGTCAGCATTGTATGTAGTTAAGTAGTAGAATCATGGATAGTTTTATGACATATGGAAAAAGATGGATTTTATGAGATATTTGGCAGGTCTAGTAGATAGTACATAAGACATGAATCAGAGAATGTGCATAACATTGGATGGAAGTATATTGACATATGAAATCAATCAATCACAGGACGACAAGTAGTGAAATCCACAACAAGATAGTGGAAGAGAAATCATCAACAAAATCCATACCGTCAAAGGAAAATTGTTGAAAAATATGGTCATTGATGTGAACTTGACAAGCCATGAAGATTTGAAGTCAATTAATTTTGAATGTTTTTTATATATGTCAATTAATTACAAGAGGAAGCACCAATGGAAAAAGAGCACATGAAGAGATGAAAGAAAGCATATACAAGACGCCCCACATTGATCTACACGAAATCTTGCAGAGAAATCAAGGGAAGATAAATCATCAAAGAAAGAGACCAAGAAAGCAAGATTAGTAGCATGAATATAGGGGGAGACATATCAACAAGGCAAGTTACCTTTTTACCCATGATGTCAAAGGAGGAGAAAGAGAAAGATCATAAGAGAAATATTAGAAGCTTGAAGACATGGGGGATCAGCCCCAAAGGGAGATACCCTTTGCCATTGATTTCAAAGTGGGAGAGAAACATGGGGAGAGAAATGTCAGGAACATTGGTCATAGGTGAAGTATGAGTGTTGGAGTATGAGTGTTTCCATCAATTCCAAAGGGGGCGATTGTCGGATAGTTGGTTGGCATTGATTTTGTTGGATAGTTGGTTGTCACTGATTTCAACATAAGTGATTGTCATTGATGTCAATAGATGTGATGGGAGCATTTGAAGAAGTCCACAAGAATCCTTAGGTGTGGTCATGTATCCCAAAGTTGTTTGAGGAATAAGGACATGAAGGAAAGTATAAATGCATGTAACACACTCATATATGGATAGTCCTCATCATGTCATTTCCAACGATAGGTGGAACGTCACGTAGTTCCTCACGGTTGAGGATTTATGAGGTCATGAAGTTGGAAGCCCCTAAGAATGGTTAAGAAGCCCCTAAATAGTTACAAGTCATTAATTAAAGGGTAAAATGGTTGTAAAAAGAAAGCACAGGTTTCCCCTAAAGTTAATGAAAGAAGTTACTTTGAAAAGGTATAAATACACTTCAAGAAGTCTCTCATTCTTACACACACAACTTTATTGAATATCTTCTATGTGAGCACACTTGATCTATTTGGTGAATCTGAGGTAGGAATTCTGAGGCAACGAAGGAAGTGAGAAGGCGAAAGTTTCAGGATTACAAAGGAGAGTGATGGTTTCTCAGAAACCCTAGTTTGGCTAACCCCTGCGGTTCAGACTATTGGTGTCCTGCGAGGCACCCTCGCAGGTTGCACGACCCTCGTCCCATGACTTCCTACTGGTTGACTGCTCTCAGTCCCGCGAGGCTAAGGAAAATTTGGGGAGAATGCTTGTACAAAGTTGTTGAGGCTGAGAAAGAGCTACAGGTCTGAAATCTTATGTATTGAGTCAATTACAAACTTAAAGGTATATCTATATGCATGTTTTGAGGGTTACATGTTGGTGGTGTTATGGTTCATGCTTAAGGCGTGTCTTTGGTATCTTGTTGAGACATTGGTACATGCTTGAGGCACATATTATGTGCATGGTGTGAGGCATATTTATGGTACATGTATGAGACACATTTCTTGGTGATATTGATGCATGTTTGAAACACTTATTGATGAGGTTATGGCACATGTTTGAGGTACATGCATTGGATGTTTTGGTATATTCCTTGAGGCACATCTTGGATACTTGGCATATGATTTGTTGTATGATATATTCTTGAGGAATATCGTGAGTGATATGGAACATGTTTGATGGTATCTCTTGGTACATTTTTTATGGATGTTAGCACATGCTTGAGGCACATAGTTTGAGGTACATCTTGGCTACATGGTTAAGTGATGTTATGGTACCTTTGTACCTGGTTTGGTATATGTCATGGTTTTTATAGGAACACCTTTGTGATTTTGGTACATGGTTAAGGTATACACTTGGTATATGGTGGCATATGTATGAGGCACATTATTTGGTACTTGGTTGAGGCACATCATTTGGTATATAGTTGATGCTTGGTACATGGTACATGGTTTTGGTATACGAATGAGGTATATCGTTGGATTCTCATCATTGATGTTATGGTACCTACACTTGTCATATATTATGGTACATGATTGGTAATGATAGTACATCTTGGTGATGTTATGGTTCATGAGTTGATACATTGCTAGAAGAAATTCTTGGTGATCTTGGTACATGGTATTGTACAAGTTTTGGTACATGATATGGTACAGGTTTGGTACATGGTTGATGCATGATATGGTATAGGTTGCGGTACATGGTTGATGTATAGGATATGGTACATGGTTGAGGTACATGATATGGTACAGGTTCTGGTACATGGTTGATGTACATGGTATGGCGATGGTTTGGTATTCATGTGAGTGTATCTAGTTACAGTTGGTTTATGATGGTATATCAGTGATAGAGATAGTGACAGGAAAAATGACAGGTTGGATGATTGGTTGATCATCGGGTATAGGTTGATGTGACATAGTGACAATGATTGGTTGATGTGACAGTGACAGTAACATGTTGGTTGATGACAGTGGAACTTACAAGTTCATCATTGGTAGTGACATTTTGAGTCTACACTTATATTTCAAGGC
>JZKD02S1898382.1:67568-88992 GCA_000966675.3 Picea glauca
TGTGTGTGTGTGTGTGTGTGTGTGTGTGTGATACATTGGGGGTCCGTGGTTGGGGGAAACTCTAGCCGCAGACTCCCGGACCCAAGAGCAGGGTCTGTTGCACGCAATGAGGGTTTTGAGTTCGTTTTTTATTCTAATCTGGTGATCGAGTTTTCTTATCCTGGCATGGATATGGAAAATGTGTCTTTAGTGCGCCTTTGGTTGGTGATGCGAGTGGTTTTTTTTCGTGCTTTCTTTCATCTTGTGGGTTGGGGTGTTTTTGGTTCATATCTGGAGCTTGTGTGCTCAGATCCGATGCCTCCTTACTCGTTCCTGGTGGGATTCGGTCTGTTGTGGAGTTAGTTGTTTTTTTCTAGTCGCTCACATATATGATCCTATGGATGGAGTGTTTTGTGTTGGTCGGGGTTTCCTTAATCTTGTTTCTTGTGGTTGTTGGTGTTGTCCAAGTTGTGGCTGGAATATTCACTTAGATCTTGGGTTTGTGTCCCTCGATCTGGTGCTCTTGCGTCTCGATCTAGTGTTCTCATGCCCGACCTGTGGGATTTCGATCTCTGATTCTGCTTCCTATCTGACTTGGTGCTGGTGTTGTTTTGGTAGCTTATGCTTTGGCTTTTGAGGTTTTATTTTGTGATGAGTCTAGGTCCAACTGGGTTTCTACATTGTACTGCAGGTTTTTTTGGTGTGGCCTTTCTGTCTTTAGTGGCATTTGGTTGTCTCCTTTTTTGGTTTCTTCATCAGTTTCGTTGGTTCGTTTAGGGTTTGATGCATATTTAGAGTTTCTCCAGGTGCCAAGGTGTTGATGTCGTGATTCAACGTCTTCAACGCTTTGGGTTTGGAATTTTTATCCCCTTTTTTGAGGCCTTGTGTCGGTCTTTTATTTGCCTCTCTATTAGTATTCTTGCCCCCTTTCGCATTTGATGGTGGTTAGGTCAAAGATTTTAGGTCCTTTTTTCGGGCGTGCAGTATTGATTTGGGTCAGTGCTTTGAGGTTCTATCCTAGGGCAGGCAAGTATTGTGCCTTTTCTATTGGATGCGTGAAGGTGATTTTGTTGATCATGGGTGCAGGGTTTCTTTGGTTTTTGGCCTCCCTAAGGATTGTATGTCACACTAACCTGGTTTTTCTAGCCTATGGAGTTTCTTTGGAGGTTGTCTCTACTGCTTTTTCACGATAGGGTTTGGGTATTTTTCTGTATCATTTTCATTCTGCAGATATTGGTGTTGGGACTCTTGCAACCTCTATATTTTGTCGGCCACTTACTGTCTTTTTCTACCCTTATTTGTTGTATTTATCCCCGTAGGCTTCTTGCCTCTTGAGTGATGTTGGACAAAGCCAACCTAGTTTGCAAATACAAGGTTTCCTTGTATCTACATAATGTAATTTTGCTTTCGTATGAAATAAAAATTACTCTTTTTTCTGAGGAAAAAAGTTTATGTATGTCATACATATAAGAATTACCCACATATGTAAAGCACCTAGTACTCACTCTTAGTAATTTTTGTCAATGTAGAGTTACGTTTTTTCCTAAGGTAAGAAAATATGTATCTCATACATGTAAGAATTACCCACATATGTAAAGCACCTTACCCACTCTTAGTAAATTTTGTCAATGTAGAGTTATGTAGACTAAATGATTTATTTCTAGGCTCACTCATCAAATTATTGCTAACACAAATAAACATGATGTCAAAGCAATTTTGATGTATTCATAATCATATTCATTTTTTACATTGTACCATTTCAACAATACAAAAAGTAGAATTTGGAACTTTGTGATCTTATGCTTGGTTAAATTAAAATGTGGTGTTCCATTGGCATATCAGTGAAGTTCAAAACGGGGGTTAGATCAATTAGTTGTAGTCAATGTTTGATCCATATGGATGTCGGTGGCCTCCCACCTATTCCAACTAGTTCATTTTGGCAGTTTTTTTTCCTAGTTTTTGGGTCCCAGACTTGCGGGGCCATTTTGAGGCCCTAAACAATGTTTTTAGGGATCACCACAATTAGAGAGAATCTTAGAATGATAGCAGCAAAACATGTAGTCCTCGGATAGACCTTTTCAACGGACTATCGTGCGCCTAAAGCGGATATCGTTTGAAAAAGTTACGACCTTAGGAAATTGATGTGCTAACTTACCCAAACAGGGCCCACATGACTTTTGGCGCTTCATCTCCTAGGGTTAGGTTTTTGGATGTCTATGGTTTTTGACATTCCTGTTTATTGTAAAAAGGGCCTTCAAAGCCTCATTGTAATCATCTTCTTATGAATGAGCACATCTGTCACATCTCTTCTCAGAGATAAGCCACCACCATTCCAGCAAGCTTGTTTTCTGTTGCATTTTACAGTTTCAACTTATTTCCTTATTGAATAGAAAACCAGTTTTACTGTATCTCTATTATTATGTGTTAAGAAACTTTTAATAATTTGTATTCATTTTGTTCTGCTCATAGAATCTGGATCAGTGGTATCAGAGCGGTATGCTCCTTGTCATCTTAATGCATGCCCCCAATGAGGGCAGGGTACAAAGAATTGGGTCTCGAGCTTGTTTCTCTTGAGGACGAAAGCTCCCGCACACCCAAATGACCTTTCATGGCAGGAGAAAAGAAAGATGATGGAACAGGAGATCCTTTCAAAATGTTGATTTAGGAAGCCCTCACACAATAGAGGAATAATATGATGGATAGTTTCGCGCAAATCCTTCGGCGGCTACCAACAGGAGATGCATCTTCCTCGACCGGAGGCGTCGCCCCCTTCAAGGTACAAATCAACTTCAATATTCCTATATTTAAAGGTAAGATAGATGCAGATGTTGTAGACAAGTGGTTGAATCTACTAGAAGGGTATTTTTCTATCCATAACTTTTCAAATAGAGAAAAAATTACTTTTGCGCTCCTCAAAGTCGTTCCCCATGTCAAATATTGGTGGGAAACTTTCTGTGAGCAAAAGGAAAAAGAGGAACCCTCATTATTTATAGTCGCAGCCACCTGGGAATCCTTAAGGGATGCTATTAAGGAACCATACTACCCCGTGGGAAGTTATGACGACTTGTATACCAAATGGACCACACTGCGGCAAGAAAGAGACCAAGCAGTGCCAAATTTCACAAATATCTTCCATACCTTACGCACCAAGTTGGGTATCAAAGATTTAGAATGACACCTGGTGCTCAAGTATCGTGGTGCTCTGCATACATACATCCAGACCGAAATGGAATTTCTGGACATCTCATCCTTGGACACAGCCTATCGATATGTCGTCAAAATCGAGTAGAGGCTCAAACGAAAGACATGATAATTTGGGCCTGGGAACCCCTCGCAGCAAAAACCAGTAAAATGCGGCCCCAACCTACAGAACAAAGGACATATCAAAGATGGACAGTATCAGGACAACCATTCCAAGCCGCAAGCAAAGAAGGACATCGAAAAGACAAAGAAGGATACCGGGAAGTGGTGCAACTTCCATAACATCCCTTGGCATAACATTCTTGATTGTCGCTCAAATTAGTTGTTGGTGGCCAAAGTGAAAACCTCTGAATCAGATGCGGGTTCTGACTCTAAGTCATAAATTGAAAGGGGAAGACAGATCATTGATGCGGAACCCAATGCCACCATTCCTACCACCCAGCTCCAGCCTGGTGAACCAGATGAACCAGAAGAAGGTGAGCGCCTTTTCCATTCACAAATGTGGGTAAAAGGCACCCCACTGCACTTCATCATTGATAGCAATATCTAGAAGAACCTCATCTCAACAGAGGTCGTCAAGTGGATGGCCCTTCCGACAACGTCGCACCCGCATCCCTACACCATTGGATGGCTCTGCAAAGGAAGCGATCTTCGCGTCAGCCAACAGTGTCAACTGTCGTACGACATCAATCCCTTCAAAGCCACATCTCTCATACCGGAAAAATTATCTTCTTCATGATTCGCTCTCAGAGTAAGCGAAAGATCGTAGCCACATCCAGGGCCTCCACGACCAATCTCTGCACAAAACATAAGCAAGTGAATAAGGTCGTGGAAGAATACTCAGATATCGTCTCCTCTACTACCAGGGTACCTTTGCACTGCTAGGTCAAGCATCCCATCGATCTGACCCCAAGCGCACTGCTACCCAATGGGTCGACCTACCACCGCTCTCTGTTAGAAAATGAGGAGATCAAGAGGCAGATCCAAGAGCTACTCCACAAGGGGCACATCCATCCCAACTCATCGTCTTGTGTCATCCCAATCGTACTGGTGCAAAAGAAATATGGGACCAGGCGACTCTATATTGATTATCGAGCCCTGAATAAAATCACAGTCCAAAACTGGTACCCGATTCCCCGAATCGACGACCTCCTTCATCAACTCACGGGAGCCAAATACTTTAGTAAGATTGATCTGAATTCTGGCTACCACTAGGTCCCAATAGAACAAACAAATGTATGGAAGACTGCCTTCAAGTCAAAAGGTCTTTTTGAATGGTTGGTCATGCCCTTTGGTTTGAAAAATGTTCCAACAACTTTTATGAGGATGATGGACGATATCCTGCGAACTTTCACCAGTACTTTTGTAGTGGTGTATCTGGATGACGTCCTCATCTACAACAAGACTTGGGTGGAACACTTGCAACATATTCAGTAGGTTATACACACCCTGCGACAGCACAAACTATATGCAAACTTGGAAAAATGCTCCTTCGACATGGACATGGTCCATTACCTAGGCTACATCGTTGATCAAAATGGTGTGCATGTGGATCCAACCAAGATCCAGGTCATCTATGACTAGCTAGCCCCAACCACACTCACTTAGCTTCAAAGCTTCTTGGGCCTCGCCAATTTCTATCGTAGGTTCATGTTGGGATTCTCTCATATCGCATGGGCCCTCAGCCAAGTAACCAGGGGTGGCAATAAGGAAAATTTTGTGTGGGGCCTGTCCCAACAACAAACCTTCGATGACTTAAAGCAACGTTTTTGTTCATCCCCAATACTTTCATTACTGAACCTACAACATCCCTTTGAGATTGAGACAGATGCTTCAAACTATGTGGTGGACGTCATTCTCACTCAACACGGCCATCCCATGGTGTATCATAGTGAGACACTATCAGATGTTGTCCATAAGTACCCTACTTACGACAAAGAAATGTAATCCATTGTGAAAGCCTACCGCCAGTGAAGACATTACATTTTAGGGAAGGAAACAGTCATCCACACTGATGACAAGCCAATACAGTTCATGCGGACCCAAGAAAAATTGTAGAATGACCACCATTAGAAGTGGTCCACATGCTTACAACAATTCCACCTCAACATCAAGTATAAAACAGGAAGTACCAACCGAGTTGTTGATTGCCTCACCCTACCTCAAGTCGATACGCTCACCACAGTGTTAAACTCCTGCAGCCATGAGACCTCCGGATGGCCCCACCTCTATGAGACAGACTGTGACTTCTCCACCACCTACCAAATGTTGGGATCAAAATCAGTGGTCGCTAATTTCCATCTTCAGGATGGATTTTTGTTCCATCTGGGCCATCTCTATGTTCCATCAAGCGAGAATGCGAAGATGATTTGGGAAGCTCACTACAGTTGGGTGGCAGGACACTTTCGCATCGAAAAGACAGTGGCAGTGCTGCAGAAACATTTCTACTAGCCGAAACTTCGAAAGGATGTTAGAAAGTATATCAGGTCCTACACCGCCTGCACTATTGACAAACTGACCACTAAGAAACAGGGCCTGTACACCCCTCTTTCTACTCCTGATAAGCCATGGGAATCCATCTCAATGGACTACATGTCGGGCCTCCCGTCCACCAAGAGGGGCAATAACTGTGTTTTTTTGGTTGTTGATCGCTTTTCCAAGATGGCGATTTTGGTCACCTGCAAGAAGAACATCACTGCAGAGGCCACTGCCAAGCTCTTCTTTGAACGCGTCTAGGTACACTATGGGATCCCACAAACCGTTGTCTCAGATCGAGACAGTCGGTTCTTTAGCACATTCTGATCGAGCCTTCGGTCACTGTTGGATACCAAGCTCACCAAATCCACTGCCTTCCATCCCCAGAAAAATGGCCAAAGTGAGGTTGTCAATCGAATGATCGTACATATCCCACACATGTACAATTCCAACAACCCCCGCACATGGGACGAGAGTCTTCCTTATGCCCAACATAGCTACAAATCGACCCCTTCATATCTTAACTCACCACAACTCCTTTCAGGTGGGGTTGGGATTCCAGCCATTGGGCCCCATGGATGTTGCACTACCCCTGGTGACCACCTCGGTCGACTCATCCCCTGCTCCACCAGAAGCTAACAAAGCCACTCAGTTCATTGAGCAGATCCAACACATCTTCCAACAGGTTCATGATATTTTATAGAAGTCCAATGCCAAGTACAAGCAAGACCATGATCAACATTGGGTGCCACATAAGTTTCAGGTGGGTGACAAAGTTTGGTTGCACTTGTAGAAAGAACGCTTTATAGGGCCCCATTGGAAGCTTCACCCACTCTGATATGGGCCATACACCATCACCAAGGTTGCAGGTGACAATTATTTTTTGTTCAACATTCCCCCTTTCCTTGGCCTGCACCCAATCTTCAACGTGGCTCTCCTTCGACCATATTTCCCACCATTATTGGACACCTCAGATATAGGAGAGCAATTGACACCAACATAGCTCAACCTTGAATGCATGCAACAAGCATCCAGTGATCAGATTGTGGACACACAGATCAAGGGCACTCGATAGAAAAGGATCCAGCTTTATGGAGTTGTCAAAGCAGGGAAGCTCCCATGGCCAAATTCAACAGAAATGTCCTCATCTCATGGGGGAAATCAACGCAATGGAGACCATTTCTTCCTAAGGGGGGAGGATTGATCCATATGGATGTCACTGGCCTCCCACCTATTCCAACTGGTTCATTTTGGCAGTTTTCTAGTTTGGCAGTTTTGTTTCCTAGTTTTCGGGTCCCTGACTTGCCGGGCCATTTTGAGGCCCAAAAAAACATTTTTAGGGCTCGCCAAAGTGTGCATAAAATGTGTATTCCTTGGATAGACCTTTCCAATGGGCTATCATGCACCTAAAACGGAGATCGCATGCAAAAGTTATGACCCTGAGAAGTTGATGTACTAACTTACCCAAACAGGGCCCACATGACTTTTGGCGCTTCATCTCCTAGGGTTAGGTTTTTGGATGTCAAGGGTTTTTTACATTCTTGTTTATTGTAAAAAGGCCTTTGGATCCTCATTGTAATCATCTTCTTGCGAATGAGAGAAACCATCACATCTCTTCTCAGATATAAGCCGCCACCATTCCAACAAGCTTGTTTTCCGTTGCATTTTATAGTTTCAGCTTATTTCCTTATTGAATAGAAAACCAATTTTATTGTATCTTTGTTATTCTATGTTAAGGATCTTTTAATAATCTATATTCTTTTCATTATGCTCATAAAATACGGTTCAATGTTGTTGTGTATTTAGCTAGTTCTATGCCAATGGGTGTCTTGTTTGAATTCCTTGGGTTAGGTAAACTAATATATGTGGACAAAGTTTGGGATAACTATAAAATTACTTATGTAATCTACAGATGCCTCCTATAATTGTTACTTATATGTGGTTAACCTACAAGTAACTCTATGGAAGCAACCCTCTCTACACATTTCAAAATGATTTTTTCAAGCCTTACAACATGTGGCATGGATGTCCTCTCCCATCACTAATATGGAAAAGTTTCCATCATTACACATTCTACCTCTCTTTACAGTGTATAAATAAGTTGATTTTTCCATTACCCCTTCTAACAATTCTCTAATTGATATAGAAGGGAACAATGTAGTCACTGAACAAAATAAAATTTATTATTTCATGGTTAAAACATGATATGTTCTACATAGAATAGTCTTTTTTATGTAGGCATACAAAATAGGGAAATCATATTTGACATAGTCTCTCTTTTTATTTTAATATATATTATAGTTAAATACTTAATCACTAATTAAGTTGTACTATTTACTATCCTTCAGGTTCCCATATCATTTACTCCTGATTTAGATGAAAAGCATCTCTACTTTCCTCCTAGTATAGGAAAGAAGCTAGATAATGTGAAATTTGTATTTATAATATCATTGTCATAGTTAGATATCATTGCCTCAATTAAACTATTTATGCAATAAGGGTGGTTCTAGAAACATTGTCTTAGTGTCCATTGCTAAAATTGACCCGGTATCAAAAGGAAGAACATTGGGGGGTCCTTGAAATAATGGTTCTCTATAGGCGTTGAAAGTGATATCTAGTTATGACAGTGTCTTCTTGCATGGAGCAAGGATTATAATTCAAGTTATTTTACTTGTTTTGCTTTTGTAACACCCCTTATCATTACTATTGTAAAATATTAAAGAAAACGAAGTAGCTCAAGATGCAATATTTGTTTTTTAAACAACGAATAACACATGCTCAATGATTTTTAACAACATGCACGAAGGTATCGTTCTCATTATCCTAAGTAATTTATTACCGACTTGCTCTTCTAACAAATAATTTAACAATAAGAATAAGAATAGTTACCCTTATAACATCTTCTCATTACACAACACAGGGTAAATTGATTATATAAAACTAATTAAGGAAGAACACTTCTAATTCTGGATCTCAAGAATTAAGTGAACTTCTTAATTCTTAAAACGGGAAAATGGAATTACATATCAATAATTAACATAAGGATAATCAATTGTATCTAGCAAGAAATTAATTATTAAAACACAATTTTGGACCTTGACAATTTTTATCGACTTAATTATGATCAATTGTTTTAGATGTTCTCTAATTTATATCTCTAACCCAAAATTTCTATATTGTAAGGTAACAAATTAATAGGAGCGTCTACTTCTCCCCATAAAATGTGATATATTGCTTACTATATTAATGAGAATATTCAATGAACTAATCTATACAAATACAAAGAGTTATCAAGGGTTCTTACTCTATTGACAAGGTCTATCAAGACCTTGATTGTAATAAAAGTTGGCATCAAGCAATGCATACAAAATTGCATATCCATAACTTAATAAAACCTCGTTAAATTTCAATCTTAAAGTTATGATCATTATGAGGTGTTGGGAAATAATATTCAATCGTTGACCCTTGATATAGAGGTACTCATTAGTTACTAATATAACAATCTAATTATATGATTATATTATATACATGATTAACTTGACATAATTTGGAAAATGTGTAATATTATGAAGTAGATTGGAGAGTTAACATTAGTGAACCATTTTCCACTATGCTAATTCTAAAATATCCGTAAAAATAATCGTTCTAACAATAAGAACACTAACTGTTCGACGATAGTTTGTCCGGTCATTTTAACAATACGATAATTAACTCAAAAAGATTTCTTATTAAGATTTAAGCGTGGAAATTCAATCTATTCAATGACTGATAAGTTCTATTTTCAAACTAAAGGGGTTGTTTCTAGCAATTATTATAATTTTAGAATTGAACTTCAAGAACAAGATTGCACCCTACAGAGAATGGAGTAGTAAATACGTTCCCCGTCTGGCTTGACTCGGAGTTCAACGCAAGGCAAACAGCTAGTGAAGGAAATCGTGGAGGAAGAATATCTCATATAATCATCTGAAGATCTCAAGGAGAGGATAATTATATTCAATTATATCATAATCATAACTACCAAAAGATTTCTTCCACTCAAATAAGGAACTACAGTTCCAAAATCTTGAAGCATTCCATATTTAAAGTTCACGCCTATTAGGAATAAACGTTGGAAGAACAAGAATTTTATCCAATAGTCGATCCTCCATTAAAATTTTGCTCCATATGAAAGTCAATAAAAAACTTTCACCTTTTAAGAAGTCTTTAAGCATTCCTCGTCAATGAGAGGTCGACTTAAGGGATGTTTTATTTAAGCGTGAGGGATCTCTTTAAAAATGGTAGGATGGTCTTTGTGAGATTACCACTCCTCATGACGGTAAGGTCGAAGGGGAAAACGTTCTATCGAATAGTGGTTAAGAGCATAAAGTTGTGTACGTGAAGAGGACACGAAGTGTATTAAGCACTAGATGTTTAGAGTTTACTACGGTTGTACATAAAGTTCCTCAAGAACCATACATTTTTCTTTTAGGAAGCTCTGCTTTAGAGTTCGCATCAAGTCTAAAATTCTAAGTGTCTCGACAAGGGAAAAACCTAATCGTTAACTAAGATGCATAGTAAGGCATGATGTCAACAGTGCTCATCACAATGGGTGAGGCATGAAATAAAATAAATACAGTCAACAGTAAGTTAAAGTCAAGGAGTTAGTCCAGGCTATAAACTATATGCATAGTAAAAGCAAGGCAACTAAGGGATAAAATTTTCAGGTTGAGTCTTGACTGTGTTTACAAGACAGTCAGCTTACAACGTCCTTCTTGAAGACTAAAACTAGCATGTGTCTGGTCTAGGAGAGATCTCAAAATTGACTCGTGCCTGGAGGTACCCAGAACAAAGTGATCAGGAAATAATCTGATTTCAAGTGAACAAGAAGTAAAACGATTTCAATATCCGACAAAAGTTGTTATCTTCGAACCTAAGGGTTCACCGATTCATAACTTTTTTATTTATTATGAAAGTAGTTAACCTTTGGCCCCTCGCAGGTCTAAAAATTACCAACAATATAAGCAAAGAAGAATACAAAGGAAAATTTTAAAGACAGGAAAGTTCCTAATCAAGGGGCACATAGAAATGAATCTATAAGTTTGTTGACCAAAAAATCGTCTTCTGATCCCAAATTTAAAAACATAAAAATAAAACTCCATCCCAACACAATAAATACGAAAAGACCAATGTCAAAACCAAATATCAACAATCAACAACGTGCGAGGAACAATAACAGTTTAAGAAACTCATGATCTGAAGAGACACTTTATGCAATTAGACTCATTCGGAAAGTTATCAATTTTTTGTTTTCTATTTCTCCCTTATGTTCATTACAATGTAATATGTCCCTCTGGTTATCACAATACATCAATTAACCGATTTTAAATGTTTAAGCCATAACACTAAAATAATATTAATTGTTCTTCCATGCATTTACATTGTACAATTTACATTCAACAGGAAACCAAATTAACAACAACAAGGTCCCATTTATAACTTGAACCATCAATAAAACACACTATTACATCAATCGTTCAAAAAAGATTAACTAAATAAATTAAAGTATCGTAACCAGACTTGGTATCGACCAAGATCGATTCTTTAACTTGAGGTATTGTACAACGTCCTTGAAAACTGTAGGTCTTGCGCTACGTCCTTATTCTTCTTTCCAATCCAAGGGATTCATTGGTACCTCCTAGACAATGCTAGGGGTACTCTTCTTCCCCCTTAGCCCCCCGAGCCATAAAGGGGCCACACACAAGAAACTTGAACACAATAGCTCCCAAGCTTCCCTCGCAAGGAAGAGCTTCCACTCTTTTCACAAGCTTGGAGTCCAACTCTCACAAGTAAAACACGGTGCAACAAAATTTTGGCAGCGTAATAGTACTAAGAAAAGTGAGACCATTTTCACCTCTCCTCCATTTCTTTTATAGAATTATTTTCAATGACACTTGTCCCCATGCACAACTAATTCATTTTTCATAATTAAATTAAATGATTATTCACCCAACACGTGTGTCACACTCTCCCAAGGTTTCACATGTAATTCCTCTTTTTATTTTATTTAAAAGCCAATTTCCCTCACATTCCCCCATGTGTTCCTATTTTTTCTGTTAGATGTCTCTTAGTTCCCCAAATTCTCATTTAATGAGTGTCCCTTAACTAGATCTTAGTTTTAGTTGGTTTAAGAGTCTTCTTTTAGTTAGACTTAGTGGTAGATTGACTCAATATACCATTCTATGTCTACATCTATTCTCTCATGTTTTAATTTCTTTCTATTTTAAAAATCTCTTTTATTATTTTCATGCATACATGTGCATTTTACTCAACCTCTAAATTTTTATTCCCCATTTTCCTAGAGTTTGATTTTATCTCAATTCTTTTTAATTTATTTAATATTTTTATTTAGTCCCTTATTTAAACTTAGACTTAGACTTAGGCTTAGACTCTTGTTAGGCTTCTAAGTTTATAATTTACTAACTAATTAATATTTTATTCTAACAAGGTCTAAACAATTCATTATTTTCTAGGCCACATAGATTTATTAACTCACGTTTAATTATGCGATGTGCCCTTCAAAATGCACCTCCGTGCTCCGAGGGTGCCACTCGCCTTTGAACGATTTTGAAAGTTTGTCTGACCCTTGGAGTCAACACTCCATTCAGTCGACCTTGTGAGAGACTAAGGGCTTCTAAGGAATAAGGATTACACCTTATTGTGCACACCTTAGAATTCTTCGTGAGTGATTGTCTCAGTCCACCCTCACAACATCGCGCACCTCTTAAACTATGTAATCGTTAACCTACAGTTCATGTCACAGCAGGCGTGTTAGTAGGTTGTGACAAGGACGCATGACCCATTTACTCCTTATGTGAGTCAGATTAGCAAGCATCGTCAAGCCTGCATCCATTGAAAAAAAAGTGTCAATAATCCATAGACATAAATCATATTCTAATCAATCATATATCACATGTGCGTAAAATGAAATACTCAAACAAAATACAATCCACTCCCTTATTCAATCCAGAGTCCAAGGGAATTGTTGATGTCATTTGCATCATCAACCTGTCATGTATCTTGCATACTTAGGGAAACTCATCAGTAATACATGTCGATACATGAATACATCTAAAATATAACATATAATCACAATTAATTCATAATATATATCTCATAAGAAAAGCATAATCATAATGTATCATAACTGGATCACTTGCTCGCAAGTGTCCTCAAAGAATAAGTCAGTATAAAATGTGCTCAATAGAACTGGATAATACAGCTTGCTGCCCTACATGACGCTCAGTGGGAGCATCTTCTGCCATAAATTTTGAATATTCACTTTGATATCTCTTCATGAACTCAGCTTGGTAAGATTTTATTTATTCGTCCTCTATGAACGTTGTATTATCATTTTGGGGTTCATATGTTGTTTTCTCATCTTTGGAATATCCACCTAGATATACTTTCCTTCCCTTGCTTGTTTTCCCTTCTCTTTTTCCATTGTTGTCCCATAATTGAGCATTATAATGCCTCATCCACCTATGTTTAGTTACTCCATGGTGATATCGAAGCATGTTGTCCAAATGTGTCAATGGATTTTCTTATAGCAAGCTCTGAAATAGTTGGCTTCTCTAGGATAAGATATTTTTTTTACTAGGCAAAGAGATGTTGAGGGTACCATTTTGAGTTGTAAATGAAACGATGGCTAGCAAGGTATTGGATTGAGAAGTTGGGCTCATGGAGAATTTCAAACAATGAATATTTGTAAGTGCATCCATACCCTCTATCTGTTGCTTAGGATTTGTAGTGGTGGTAGGTTGAACATGAAATGGTGTTACCATAATAGGTATTCCCTGTATTAGTCATCTTCCTCTCTACAAAGGAAGAAGTGGGTTGAATTCTTAGAAATGCCTTGATTGTGGAAATCTCATTTATATTATTATTGTTGACATCAATTGTTTGCAAGGATTGGAGGGTGTATTCGAGAAATATGTATTCATTGGAGTTGTGATCATATGAGTTATGGAGATTCAAGTTGTGAATGACGCTAACAACGAACAAGGATTTGACATTGATGTTATGTTGATCCTTATAAAATTTCAAAGAATTACTCATTGACAAATGAAATCCAAATGGGGGCACTATGTTGGAACTACTAATCTACAAATTTTCTATATCCTTGTTCAATGGATTAATAACTTAATTTTTCTACTGACTAAACTGAATTTGTTGCTAGGAAAACTATTATTATTGTTGAAAAAACTAACTCTAAATAAATTTGATCCAGGTGGATATCGGTGGCCACCCACCTATTCCACCGACTTGAAAAATAGTTTTCCACCTTGGTAGTTTTTCGGTAGTTTTTTGGGTTCCAAACTTCAGGGACTATTTTGAGGCCCTAAACGACGTTTTTTGGGAATTTTGGACCCAGAGGACTGGTGACAACACTACCTTGGGCCAGTGAAAATTTGTTCTTCTCGGTGATACCTTTCCAACGGGCTATCGTGCGCCTAAAACGGAAATCGTATGAAAAAGTTACAACCCCTGGAAGTTGATGTACTAACTTACCCAAACGGGGCCCCGGTGATTTTTGGCGCTTCATCTCCTAGGGTTAGGTTTTTGGATGTCTAGGGATTTTGGCATTCCTATTTATTGTAAAAGGCCTTGAGATCCTCATTGTAACCATCTTCTAGCAAATGAGAGCAGTCGTCACATCTCTTCTCAGAAATAAGCCACCACCATTCCAACAAGCTTGTTTTTCGTTGCATTTTACAGTTTCAACTTATTTCCTTATTGAATAGAAAACCAAATTTACTGTATCTCTATTATTTTGTGTTAAGAATCTCTTATTAATCTGTATTCATTTCATTATGCTCATAAAATCCAGATCAATGGTATCAGAGCGCTCTTCTCCTTGTCGTCTTAATGCATGTCCCCAACAAGGTCAGGGTACAAAGAATTGGGTCTCAAGCTTGTTTCTCTTGAGGAAAAAAGCTCTCGCACGCCCAAGTGACCTCTCATGGCAAGAGAAAATAAATATGATGGGACAAGATATCCTTTCAAAATGTTGCTTGAGGAATCCCTCATGCAACAGAGGAACAAGATGATGGATAGTTTCGCACAAATCCTTTGGAGGATACCAACATGGGACACATCTTCCTCGAGCAGAGGTGTCGCCCCCTTCAAGGTACAAATCAACTTCGATATTCCTATATTTGAAGGTTAGATAGACATAGATGTTGTAGACAAGTGGTTGAATCTACTAGAAGAGTATTTGTTTGTCCATAACTTTTCGAATAGAGAAAAGATTACTTTTGCACTCCTCAAAGTCGTTCCCCATGTCAAAGATTGGTGGGAAACTTTCTGTGAGAAAAAGGAAACAGAGAAACCCTCATTATTTACAGTCACAACCACTTGGGAATCCTTCAGGGATGCTATTAAGGAACAATACTACCCTGTCGGAAGTTATGATGACTTGTAAGCCAAATGGACCACACTGCGCCAAGAAAGAGACCAAGCAGTGCCAGAGTTCACAAATATCTTCCATACCTTGCGCACCAAGCTAGGTATTAAAGATTCAGAGTGACATCTAGTTCTCAAGTATTAAGGTGCTCTACATAGATATATCCAAACCGAAATGGAATTTCTGGACATCTCGTCCTTAGGCGCGACCTATCGATATGCCGTCAAAATCGAGCAGAAGATCAAACAAAAGACGCAGCAATTTGGGTCTAGGAACCCCTCACAACAAAATCTAGGAAAGGGCAGGCCTAACCCACAGAACAAAGGACAAAGAAAATATGGAAAGTATTAGGACAACTAGTCCAAGCCACAAGCAAAGAAGGACACTGGAAAGACAAAGAAAGATATCAGCAAGTGGTGTGACTTCCATAAGATCCCTTGGCATAACATTGTTGATTGTCGCTCAAAGCAGTCGTTGGTGGCTGAAGTGAAAGCCTCTGAATCATAAGAGGGTTTTTCCTATGAGTCAGAACTAGAAAGGGGGAGACATATCATTGACGCGAAACCCAGTGCCACCGTTCCTACCACCAAGCTCCATCTTGGTAAACCAGACAAGCCAGAAGAAGGAGAGTGCCTCATCCATTCACATATGTGGGTAAAAGACACCCTATTGCACTTCATCATTTATAGTAGTAGCAAGAAGAACCTCATCTCAGCAGAGGTCATCAAGTAGTTGGCTCTACCAACAACGCCGCACCCACAACCCTACACCATTGGATGGATCCGTCAAGGAAGTGATCTCCGTGTCAGCCAATAGTGTTGACTGTCATATGGCATCAAGCCCTTCAAAGACGAGGTATTGTGTGATGTTGCTCCTCTCGAAGTTTGTAATGTTCGTTTGGGACAACTTTATTTATGGAAACGTCGTGTTGTATATGAGTCTAGGCCTTGTAGTGTTATTATTACTTTGAACAGGAAATTGTATAGGATACCCGAGGAAGTCCCTCCTAGTGTTATTGCCTTGATCTATGCCAAGCAATGCAGGAAGGCCATCTCTTAGACCAGGAAAATTGTCTTCTTCATGATTCGCTCTCAGAGTGAGCGAAAGATCACAGCCACATACAGGGCATCGACGACCGATCTCTCCACACAACAAAAGCAAGTGGATAAGGTTGTGGAAGAATACTCATATATCTTCTCCTCTCCTACCAGGGTACCTCTGCACTGCTAGGTCAAGCATCCCATCGATCTAACCCCAGGCGCACCGCTACCCAATGGGCCAGTATTCCACCGCTCTTTGTTAGAAAATGAGGAGATCAAGAGGCAGATCCAAGAACTTCTCCACAAGAAGAACATCTGTACCAACTCATTGTCTTGTGGGAGCCCAATCGTGCTAGTGCAGAAGAAAGGCGGGACCTGGTGACTCTACATTGATTACCGGGACCTGAATAAAATCACAGTCCAAAACTGGTACCTGATTCCCCGAATCGACGACCTCCTTGATCAGTTCATGGGGGAAAAATACTTCAGTAATATTGATCTAAATTCTGGCTACCACCAGGTCCCAATATAACAAACAGATGTATGGAAGATTGCCTTCAAGTCAAAAGAAGGTCTTTTTGAATGGTTGGTCATGCCCTTTGGTTTAACAAATGCTCCAACAACTTTTATGAGAATGATGGACGATATCCTACAACCTTTCACTAATAATTTTGTAGTGGTGTATCTGGATGACATCCTCATCTACAACAAGACTTGGGCGGAACACAACTTGCGGCATATTCAACAGGTTCTGCACACCCTGCGATAGGACAAACTATATGCAAACCTGGAAAAATGATCCTTCGGCATGGAAAGGGTCCATTACTTAGGCTACATCATTGATCAGCATGGTGTGCATGTAGATCCATCCAAGATCCAGGTCATCTTTGACTGGCCAGCCCCAACCACACTCACTGAACTTCAAAGCTTCTTAGACCTTGCCAATTTCTATCGCAGTTTTGTGCTCGGATTCTCTCATATCGCATGGGCCCTCATCCAAGTAACCAAGGGTGGTGGTAAGGAAAAATTTGTGTGGGGCCTGTCCCAACAACAAGCCTTTGATGACTTGAAGAAGCCTTTGTGCTCATCCCCGATAATTTCATTACCGGACTTGCATCATGCCTTTGAGATCAAGACAGATGCTTCAGACTATGATGTGGGCATTGTTCTCACTCAACACGGCCACCCCATGGCATATTGTAGTGAGACACTATTAGATGTTGTCCGTAAGTAGCCTACTTACGACAAAGAAATGTACTCCATTGTACAAGCCTTCTGCCAGTGGAGACATTACATTCTTGGGAGGGAGACAGTCATCTACACTGATCACAAGCCACTACAGTTCATGCAAACCCAAGGAAAATTGTAGAATGACCGCCATCAGAAGTGGTCAACATACTTACAACAGTTCCACCTCAATATCAAGTATAAAACATGAAGTACCAACCTAGTTTTTGACTGCCTCCGCCGACCTCCAGTCGTGGCACTCACCACGGTGCTAGACTCTTGCATCCATGAAACCTCTGGATGGCCCCACCTCTATGAGACATACACTGACTTCTCCACCACCTACCAAATGTTGGGCGCCAACTCAATGCTCGCTAATTCCATCTTCAGGATGGGTTGTTGTGTCATCTAGGCCATCTCTATGTTCCATCAAGCGAGCATGTGAAGCTGATTTGGGAAGCTCACTACAGTCGGGTGGTAGGACACCTTGGCATCGAAAAGAATGTGGCAGTGCTTCAAAAACATTTCTACTAGCCGAAACTTCGACAGGATGTCGACAAGTATATCGGGTCCTGCACCACCTACACTATTTCCAAACCGACCACTAAGAAACGGGGCTTGTACACACCTCTTCCTACTCCTAACAGGTCGTGGGAATCCATCTCAATGGACTAGATGTCGGGCCTCCCATCCACCAAGAGGGGAAATGACTATGTTTTTGTGGTTGTTGATCTCTTTTCCAAGATGGCGATTCTAGCCGCATGAATAACATCACAGCAGAGGCCACTGCCAATCTCTTCTTTGAATGAGTATAGGTACATTTTGGGATCCCACAAACCATTATCTCAGACTGTGATAGTCAGTTCCTCAGCTCATTCAGGTCGAGCCTCTGGTCACTTTTGGATACCAAGCTCACCAAATCCACTGCCTTCCACCCCTAGACAGATGGCCAAACTGAGGTCGTCAATCGGATGGTCGTACATATCTTGTGCATGTACAATTCAAAACACCCCAACACATGGGGTGAGATTCTCCCCTATGTCCAGCATAACTACAATCGAGCTCTACATAGCTCAACTAGACACAACCCCTTTCAGGTGGGGTTGGGATTCCAACCATTGGGCCCCATGTATGTTGCATTACCCGTGGCGACCACCACGACCAACTCGTCCCCTGCTCCACTAGAAGCTGACAAAGACACCCGGTTCATTGATCGGATCCATCACATACACCAACAGGTTCATAATATTCTACATAATTCTAATGCCAAGTACAAGCAGTGCCATGATCAACATCGGGTGCCAGATAAGTTTCAGGTAGGTGACAAAGTTTGGTTGAATTTGCATAAAGAATGCCTTAGAGGGCCCCATCGGAAGCTTCGCCCACTCCATTATGGGTCGTACACCATCACCAAGGCTGTGGGTGACAATGATTTTGATCTCAACATTCCCCCCTTCCTTGGTCTACATCTAGTCTTCAATGTGGCTCTCCTTCGCTCATATTTCCCACCATTATTGGACACCTCAGAGATAGCAGAGAAGTTGACACTAACAGAGCTCAACCCTGATTGCATGCAACAGGCATCCAGTGATCGTATTGTGGACACAAATATCAAGGGAACTCGATAGAAAAGGATCCAACTTTATCGAGTCGTCAAAGCAAGGCAGCTCCTACACCAAGGCAAGTGGCTCATCCGGGGCCAAATTCAGAAAAAAAATTCTCATATGATGGGGGAACTCAACGCAATTAAAACCATTTCTTCCTAAGGAGGGAGGATTGATCTAGGTGGATATCGGTGGCCACCCACCTATTCCACTGGCTCTAAAAATAGTTTTCCACCTTGGCAATTTTTCGGCAGTTTTTTGGGTTCCAAATTTCCATGGTCGTTTTGAGGCCCTAAATGATGTTTTTTGGGGATTTTGGGCCTAAGCGACTGCCAACAACACTTCCCTGGGCTAGTCGAAATTTTTTCTTCTTGGTTAGACCTTTCCAACGAGCTATCATGCTCCTAAAACGAAGATCGTATGCAAAAGTTACGACCCCGGGAAGTTGATGTACTAACTTACTCAAACGGGGCCCACATGACTTTTGGTGCTTCATCTCCTAGGGTTAGGTTTTTGGATGTCTAGGTTTTTTTACATTCATGTTTATTATAAAAGGCCTTGAGAGCCTCATTGTAACCATCTTCTGGAAAATGAGCACAACCGTCACATCTTTTCTCAGAGACAAGTCGCCACCATTCCAGCAAGCTTGTTTTCCGCTGCATTTTATAGTTTCAACTTATTTCCTTATTGAATAGAAAATCGATTTTACTGTATCATTGTTATTTTGTGTTAAGAATCTCTTAATAATCTGTATTCCTTTCATTCTGCTCATAAAATCCGGATCAAACTATGAGAAAAACATCTTCATTTTGAAGTTTTTTTTTGCAGATACCATGTGTAACACTCAACTAAAAAAAGTTATCATTATAGTTCAAGAAAGTGAATCCCATAATAACTACGGAACCCATAACTTGTTTATTTATTTTTAATCAACACAACCTGACCATACCATTCAACTAATCTCCAAAAATATCATCTTGATTCTAAACTCATTCATATACTATAATTTAGAATACTTATTTTTTAAACTTTATATTACATAAAAGCATGTTCATAACCTATTATATACATGTGTGGGGAGATGTTGAGTTTCAAAGAACATTTAGATGACATGCCACAAAGCTTATCTCGAGAGGGGGTTTAAGATAAAAACAAATGGCAAAGAAAATTGGGGGTTGTTTTGCATTGATTGGCAAGGAAAATTAGGGGTTGTTTTGCATGGATTGTGATTGCTATGCAATTTGAATAACTTAAAGTTTCTTCAAAGTGTTTTAAATGTCATCATAAAATTTGACTTGCAAATTGTTTGTCTCTAGGCAATTTTGTCCATTAAATATGGTTAAAAATTCCCTCAATTCGTAAATATGTTTTTTTGAAACTGTTTAAAGAAGCACGAAAACTCTCAAAACCATCAAATTTAACGGGCTATTTAGTTTTGAAATTCTTTTTTTTTTCCAATAGAAAATTCACTCAAAATTATATTATAGTATAATTTTTTTACATCATCAAGGATCCTTATAACAAGAATAGGATCATTCCGTTCAACTCGATACAAATATAGCCCACAACTAGCCATAATAAGAACTAACAAACCACATAAGGCCAAAAGGAAATAACCAGCGCGATAATGATTATCACTTCAAAATTACAAAACATACATTGAAAAGACCCGCTACCAGTGGAAAGATTATGATGATGATGATGATGATTAACGTCCACTAAGACCAAATCGGTCTATTAGGCCTTAAGAGGGTAAGTGATTACTTGTGATTCTTTAGAATTCTGTTTATGTGCTCGAAAAGCATTAAGAGAAGATTTCCAAGATCACCATACTTTTTTTGAGTTACGAGGTTAGGAAGGTTGGTAGTGTGATAAATATTTTGAAAATGAGATCTAATATGGGTATAGGATGGACAATCTAAGAGAAAGTGTTTTCCATCTTCAACATTATTAGTGTCACAAAGGTGACACACTCTTTCATCCCATGTCGTTTTAGGAATTGACCAACACCTAGTTTCACTATGGAGCTCCTGAGAATTTGTTCTTATCTTAGCAATGCTTATTTTTTTCTTTACACTTGGCAAAATAGATAGATAATTTTGATCTTCTAGATTAGGGTTGATTACATATTTATAATACCTTAATTTTGTTTTTTCCTCTAACTCTTTATCACACCACATTTTCTCCTTAAATTTTGATTTGACATTTTTTTTAATAGTATCTTTATTCTGCAAAATGGTTTCTTCCATGATTCCCCAATAGTTTAGTCAAGACTAGGCATCTTTGTGGCATCCTCGCTTGAGTCGATGGTGGTTATGACTTGATTTTGAAGAAATTTTATGTAGCCTCTTTTCTTCCATGTTGTTTAACTTGTTCTTATACATTAGGTATCTAGTCATAGCCATGCTCTCAATGGGGGAGAGGCTTGTTTCTAAGAGGAGGATGGGATAGGGCAT
>JZKD02S1898382.1:136373-160766 GCA_000966675.3 Picea glauca
CAATAGAGACCTAAGGAAGCGATATAAAGGTATGTCACTCATTCCTTCTTGGTAGTAGATTCAATGACTGCAACTTAGAGAAAGAGTCATGTCATGTCATGTTTTGTTCTAGATCTAGGTGGATCTAGGGAGATCTGTTAGTGTCCACACCTACCGATTTATCTGATAACATTGTGTCGGCCCTACTCTCACTAGTATAATCATCAATCTTCTTCTTTATGCCGATGATATCATTCTTATGGTGAGTGTTACAAGGTAAAAACACTCTATGGCCAAGGGTAAACCACAACAGACAGATGTGACTGCAGAAATCAACTCAATTCCAACATATGCTATATAGACTAATGTGCAATACAAGAAAGAGGCCTACCTCGATCCAACGTTTGATGATGTTCCACCGTTGAGCACTTTGACCCAAATCTCTATACCTGCAAGAAGTTCTCAACAAATAAGCAAAGCAAGTATATAGTGATGATATAAAAGGGATTAGCACATCAGATAGCATAATCCATTAATAAACATTACAAACATGCCCATGGATAATAATCATATATTTGCAAGATACCAATAAGATGGGAAATGAATATTTCTATTAATAATTGATCAGCAGAAGTGTCAACATTACAGACTTCCGTGTTGGCACGGTTCGAAACCAAGAAACAAAGTTCCTTCCAACTGGGTCTCCACCACTTCAATCCTCCACCAAAGGCAAGCTCATGAGAAAGAGGAAAAGAGGTCCTCTCAACAATAGGGGAAGAGATTGGGGGTTGAACACTGTGTTCAGACTTGAGGGACAAAGGGATGCAGACTCAATATGAAGTAATTTCTCCAGAGCAACTTTTCTCTCAAAGTTGAATGCTTTCTCTCCTTTTCCATAGCTCGAAATTGTGCTCTTATAGCCTTTAGAATGCAACTGAAGAGTCAATTCAGAACGTTTCCAATATATGGAAGGTCAAGGATCAAAGATCTCCTGTCGTGACATGGAAACTCGATCTCATTTTGTATTTTTTGGCACAAATCCTGATATATGCGAGTTGCAGTGGAGCATTTAGCGTATATGCATCTTGTATAACTGATAGGGAGCATATATGTGGAAAAATGTATGTTTTAGCTCTGGATTCAACAAAAAAGGGATGACAAGTCTGCATAGGGAAATGGAAAAAGGCCCTTTGTGCAAGATAACAATGGTGAGGCAAATATTGTATAACAAATGCCCCCTAATGTGTGATATCAGAGGAGTATCTGCAATGGCCGAAATACATTATAAATAACCCAGAAGTGGAGTGATAGAGAACCAGCTGGATGAACTCAATTGATCATTACATTATGTACTGACTTTTCATGCATGGATACCAAGAATACAATGCATATCCATGTGGAAAATATACCAAACAAGTGTTCATGGCCATGAATAGGAAAATACAAATGCGGTTATATGGAAAAAGTTGTCATAGTCACGAACAAGGCCCAGTGAAACCAGTCTCAAAAATCAATCTGAAGATATTTGTATACCATGGAGTACAATTTGATCTCCCATGATCACTGAAGTCAAATAGGTACTGGTCCAATGAAATGGAAGCAACAACTCAGGAAAGTTGTGACCACATAGTGATGTCTTCAAGTCTTCTACACTATCCGCCAATGGTGCAAGTCTACATCATGTGAATAAATGAGTTGAGGTTGAACACGATGAGACATCATTTGATTACCGGTCATTGAAGTATATCATTGACAAACACGAGACAACCTACCGATAATGAAAGTAGGTATCAAGGCACCAAGTACATCTCTACAAATGTGAATAAAGGAGTTGGTGTCGAACACTGGAGAGATCCATTGATCATGAGACATTGATGTATTCCCATCTGTCAATGGCGAGCGAGCTTGCCACTAATGACTGCAAGCCTCAAGGTACTCATAAAACTCTAGGTCTCGTATCCAGAATAAATGAGCTGAAGTCGATGGAAAGAGACCCACTGAAAGGAGAGCATTGAGGCATCTCTCATCAGTCAGCACGAGGAACAAAAAAGGAGCTTCATGATTTGGTGGAGATCGGACGAAGAACATGTTCACGAACCAACGAACCTGTGTGTCTTTCGCGTGTGCCAAATGCAAGAGGTACACGAAAAAGACCCTATGAATAACAACCAATGATGAAAACTGCTGACAAAGGCGAGGAAACCACCAATAAGGATAATGGCATCCAAGACATTGCACGAATCCCAAAGTGTGAATAGATGTCTTTCCGTCGAACACAAGGGAAACCACCCAGTCAACGACCAATGATGAAATGTCAATTGTTGGGTTCACGATGACCTACCAATGATGAAAGTTGGGCCAGGGTGCATGATAAGACCAAAATATCATGTGATTCTGAGACAAACTGAGGGTATGGATGGCATGAAAAGTCAAGATTTTTGAGGAGTGGCCGACACAGGTTGATATACTTCCTTTGAACAAGAGCATGAGACATATGGTGGACTCCGGTAGCATGGACTCAATGATGTGACAATTAGATGCAGGAGGCATAAAAAACGTTCTCTATAGGGACTGGAAGAGTAACCAGTCAGTAGAGAAAACTCTGTAGCGAGATCAACTTCCTAAGGCCATGCTAAACCCAAAATTATGATGACACAAGGACTCAATAACTTTGTGCTCTGTTCAAAGGCGACACGGCTGCTGCGAATTACAATATAGTATTCCCTTCCCGCCCATAATTTTTTGTTTTTTCATAACAAATGAATGCTATGATACAGAGGAGGGACCGACTGTCGCAAGTAAGAAAAACTAGTTCCAGCAGTGGAATGTACCTATGCTCAATGCAAGGAAATGCATGCGGGAGATGGACACTCGGTGTGATGTTCCCTCCAGGGTATAGGTTGTCAAATTGCGAAGGATAAAGACAAGGCTCTGCCTGGTTGAGGATGCAAACTGTTTATGCAACGGTTTATAATGCAAAGCGAGAACCGGATAAAGGCTCAATACAACAAGTGAGGGCATGAGATGCAATCACAACTTAACACCAAAAAATTCCTTTTTTATATCTTTTAGTCTACTTGGTGTGAAAAAGGGGTAAACTTGTGCCAAATAGATGTCTTTTCAAATCCAATTTACGAGTGTGAAAAAGACAAGTTCACTCGACAATCTTTTCTATTTTTGATAGTGAGTCGGATAAGAGCTTAACTAGGACTCATGATCTTTCAAATCCAATTTTAACGAGTGTGAAAGGGACAAATCACTCAACAATCTTTTCAGTTTTTAGACGAGTCAGAAAAGAGCTTAACTAAGACTCGTTATTGGGAGTCCGCGGGTAATAAGGCTGTGTGTGCATGAATGAGAAATGAGGCTCATTGTAAAGCCACGTATTGAATTATAATGGACTCTCGGTCCTAAGGAAAAAAACTCAACATGGGCACCGAATGACAAAGAGGTTCTAACTAGGGTACCTGTGTTCAGTAAGTCTCTACCATTTATTAACGATGCTATTAATAGTAGATGGATGCTTATGCGTTGCAATAAATGGGTTCGTACCTAAGGTGTAAAAAGCGGTAGTCAAAGGATAATGAAAAAACAAAATGCACGATGGAGTAGATACCTATCTTATATTCTAGGTTATGAATATACCTTCCCGAGTAGATGAACGACCAACCATGATGTTGAAATCCACAAGAAAATTGAGTCGAAACTACAAAAACCAGCTTAAAACCATTCTTGAATTATTCCATTAGACAAAACAATAGCATAAAACTATATCAAGTGGGTAAAAAATGGCTTATAAATAGTAATAAAATAAAAATTTACTATATCATTTTCATTTTTACCCAAATAGTGCAATTTGGACGAAAACACCTCCAGAATTCAAACGAAAATCATTGGAGCAATAGGCAATGAAATCATGCACCATTTGGACTAGGTAACTCTTCATCCCATCCTCTTCAAATTCAGTGGTTTACATTTTTGAGTTAGGTTCTATTTTGTTAGTTTTTAACGGCGCAAATTGGGTTTTTTGGTATACACGGGTTTCTCTGAATAGGTCGTGTATATGACTAGCTATATGCCCCTGTGTGAACCACAGGGGGCATATATCAGGCCCTACCCACGACTGTTTGTAAATAAATCGCGTATACGTGCGCAAATGGAAAAAAAAAGATGTTTCTAACTCAAAATTGATTTGGTTTTTTGCAGGATGGTGTTGGAATAGAGAGAGCGAGAGCATGCGGAGGTAGATGCAGCACTGGAACGAGATCCGGTGGCTCAAGTGGCTTTAAAAAGATGTGGTTTATACAAGTTTTGGGTTCTCAAAGGAATGAGGGCCCAAGTAAGGTTGTTGGAAATGTTGGTGGGCTATTGGGATCCTGATAGCGAGAGGTTTATCCTTGATGGAAAACCATTAAGGATCGAAGTAGAGGACATCTACTTCTTGACTAGACTTTCACGCTGAGGAGAGGTTGTGGACCTCAAGTCCCGCGGGGTAGGGAGTGGGATGAAGGTTGAAGAATACATCGATGCCCACTGTGTTGCAGGGACTCCCATGGTGGGAAGTCAAATCCCTATCCTGTCTATAGGTAACCTCAGCCTGAAGATTATTGTGCTAGTGCTTACCAGGATCATAGGATTGGCCTTGTTGCATCAAGCATCGAGACCACCTATGTTTTACGCACTAGAGTTTGCGAGACACACCATCTACGATTGGTGTACCTCACTGTTGGCCAACATGAAAGGTCAGTTGATAGAGTGCAAGCAGGGGGGAAGCGAAACTTTGGGTTTTCCTCTATCCTTTGCAACTTCTTTTTCAAGCGAGTCCCAGGTCTGGGACCTAGAGTGGAGATCATTCCTAGAGGACCACGTGATCCAACTATGGCATGATGGATCGAGGTCATGAGACGACAGGGGGGAGGTAGGGTGGTGACACCCTACAATGATGATTTTTTCTTCTAGTGGCATAGACAAATCATAGCTCTGGATGACTATCCCTATGCGGGAATCAATTTTAGAGGAGATCTTGATATGCCGCTTCCACCAAGAGCCGCCTATGGTGCCATAGGTAATTTTTTTTTATGTATTTCATTTTGTATTGAAGAGAAAAAAAATATTTTTGGATGGTGTTTTAAATATTAAATCGATACTTATGTGATTGTAGATGTGGGTCCGCAACGACCAGAGGGATTCCTACAACATAGGCGGAGGGACCGAGGAGATGAGGTAGTGGGAGGAGAAGCGGAGAGAGTCCTATAGAACGTGCAGGGTAACTTGTCTCGTTTGACACAGAGGATTCCTATGGTTCAGGTGGAGGATCTACCTGAAGCCATGCAACGACAGGTTGTCGGTGTACTTAGAGCATGGGTACGACTCTTCCAACGTCTCGTAAATTCCATGGTTTTCTATCATGATACACATCCAATTCCATAGGCGTAGATGTCATGGGACATGTATATCAGTTGTATATGTATTTTGAGGGTTTTAGCCCCAATTTTGTAATATAAACACCATATTTTTTGGAAATATATAAAGAGGGATCTTCGGCTTTACTCATATCTTACAATGTGTACATTGATTTAATGGTCTTCTTTGCTTTATTAATGTGACAAATGCCAATCTAAAAGATAATTAGCGTAGGCATCAGATACATGATTAGAACTTCTAGGAATGTGAAAGTATGTAATAAAATCAAATTGTCGTTCTAAAAGACGTACCTGTAGGAATCAACGGAGTAACGTCGGATTACTCACATGGTAATGACTTTTCAACTAACATACAAATAACTGAGAATCCAGGCGAACCTCTAGAGAGCGAATACCATGTGAGATAGCATCACGCAAATTTTCTATGACGACGCTATGTTCGACCACATTGTTTGTGGATGGCCCTAGGCATACGCCACCTGAAGACATCAGTAGACCCTCGGGTGAGTAAATCACCCAAGTGGAGGAAGCCAAGTTCTGTGTATGATGACTGGCTCTTTCTGCGAATCCTAGGTAGACCGAAGACTCTGTTGACATTTGCCAACCAAAAGGGAAAACTCGATAAGCAAGCTGAAGACAAAAAAAAAGAAGATGTATATACACTAAATTTACATTAGTATACAAAGGGTTTCGCCCAAGCCCAGGGCTCAAGCGTAATACCTTTTCAGGTAGAGCCCATTTCTGAGCTCGACCAATTTCTTCCCTTCATAATATTCCAATTCGTAGGCTCCTTTTTCTAGAACACGTCGCACGATATAAGGACCATGCCACATGGGTTTAAACTTTCCTGCCCCTAGCGGTTCTTTGGCTTGGTCATACAAGAGGACCAAGTCACCCTCGATATACAACTGGGGATAGATAGACTTGTCGTACTAAGCCTTGACATGTTTTTTGTTTTCTTCGATAGTCATAAAGGTGTCTCGACACTGCTCGTCAAGACTCTCTAGGTGCACCAGGTGTCGCTCTAAATCTGAAGTGTTAGGTAGGGGCTCGACTACCAATTTGAGAGAATGTATTTCAAATTCAATGGGAAGTATCGATTCCACACAGTGCACTAACTGAAAAGGGGAAAAACCGGTGGCAGTATTAACCGAGGTTCAGTATGCCCAAAGCACAGGATAGATCATGATGTGCCAATTGGAATTACTCCGACTGACAATTTTTTGCAAGATAATCTTGAGAGACTTGTTGACGACCTCTACTTGCCCATTTTCCTGGGGGTAATAAGGAGATGAATGACCATGTTTAAACCCCAGCTTAGACACTAGTTCTACCATCATTTCATTCTGAAAGTGACTGCCATGATCAGTGACAATCTTACTCGGGATACCGAACAAGGTGATAATTTGGTTGAACACGAAGAAGGCTGCAGTCTTCCCATTGGATTTTACAGTAGGCATGGCTTCGGCCCACTTGGTAAAGTAGTCGACAACCACGATGATGTGTTGATTCCCCCCAACCGAAGTTGGGTTGCAATCAACGAAATCTACCCCCCACTTGGTGAAGGGACCGACGATAATGACTGGGTAAAGAGGGGCTAGGTGCAAGTGCATTTTCCGAGTGAACACCTAGAAGGGGTGACACTTCTTAATCGCTTCAATGCAATCTTTAAATATGGTGGTCCAGAAGTAACCAGCTCGCAGGATTTTTTGGGTTGTCGCAAGCCCGGATAGGTGACCACCACAAGCCCCTTTGTGGCAGTCATTTAGGACTAACTCAGCTTCCTCACAAGTTAAGAAACGATGTAAGATACTATCTATTCCTTGGCGATACAAAGTGTCTCTGACGATGGTATACATTTTGTCTTGGTATCTAACTTGTCGTTGATCATCTCGCGAGAGATGTTGAGAGAACTTCAAGGTTTGAAGATATAAAACAATGTCTCCATACCAGGGGTCAAACGACGAGACAAGAAAAATGTGTTCATTTGTAAATGAATCGACATGGATAACATCCTCATCTAATCGTGGGAAATCAGATATTAACTCTGCAAAAAATAGTGACTTCTTGAACTTGGCTGAAGCAAAGTCGAGATTAAATTCTTGTACGATGACAATCCATTTATTATATTTCCCACCTATGATACACCTAGTGAAGGACGTATTGAAATGGATTAACATCAGTGACTACAATAGTTTTGCAAAGCAATATATAATGTCGTAAACGTTGGACTACGTGAACGACAACCAAAGCTATCTTTTCGACGTAAGAGTAATTAAGCTCAGGACCGACTAAATTTCGGTTGAGATAGTAGATGACGTGCTCATGGAGCTCATCATCCTCCTGAACTAGAACCATACCAATCGTCTCTTCGGATGCAACAATATATAACAAGTAATCTCTACTGTAATCAGGAGATTTCAGCAGAGGAGCCGATACCAAGGTTTTCTTTAAAGCGTCGAAAGACTTCTAGGCTCGCTCATCCTAGATAAACGAGGTTTCTTTCTTCAGTAGGCGCATGAAACCCTTAGTGATATTGGAATAATTCACTATAAACCGACACACAGAGTTAGCTTTGCCCTGTAAACCTTGAAGTTGTCTAATTGTGCACGGGGGAGGCAATTGAAGTATTGCCTCAACCTTAAGAGGATCTACCATGATCCCAGTCTCGGAAACTAAAGATCCTAAGAGACGGCCAGACCTAATGCAAAAGATGCATTTGTGAGGGTTTAACCAGATTCTATAGTAACGACATCTTTCAAAAACTAGCCGAAGGTGTGTGACATGATCCACTCTCTTGCGAGAGTGAGCAACAAGATCATCGAGGTAAGCTTCAACTATATGCTTGAGATCGTGAAAAGCGAAATTCATGGCGCGTTGGAAGGTTGCTCCAGCATTTTTCAGGCCGAAAGGCATTTTTCGGTATGCAAAAGTAACCCATGGACATATAAATTCCATCTTGCGTTGGTCCTTAGGTTTGATCTGGATTTGGTTATATCCTGAAAATCCATCCATAAAGGAAAATATTTTGCTTCCTGCACACTCATCGAGAATCTGATCAATGAAAGGCGTGGGGAAGTTATCTTTAGGACAAGCTTTGTTCAGGTCGTGAAATTCCATACACTCACAGATGGTTCCTTGCTTTTTATTCACAAGAAAGGGGTTGGATACCCATTTGGTCAAGGGAATCAGGTAGATGAAGCCGACATTAAGTCGCTTCTCCACCTCTGCCTTAATAGCGGGGGCCTTCCTAGGATTAACAACTCTAAGACGTTGTCGAACAGGTTTAGCATCCAGATAAGTTCTAATTTCATGTTTGACAATACGAGGGTCAATCGCTGGCATCTCTTCATATGACCAAGCGAATACATCTTGAAATTATTTGAAGAGGTTGGTGTAGATCAGGATCTCTTCTGGCGAACAATCCGCACCTATATTTACGTTTTCAATTTTGCCAGGGGTACAAGAGATGTTGATCGAGATGGTAGGAGAAATAATTTCCATATTTACTTTGGCATAAATACCGTGTGTATCAAGTGGAACTACGACATGACCGACTATCTCACTCAAGGTAGACCAAAAATCATCTTGCTCTATTCTTTCAAGACTTGGGAGAAAACAAGGTTGATGATGCATATCGTCCCAAGGTCTCTTGGAACCATTCATGGCTTCGAGGATGGCTTCGTCCAAAGGCAAAGTCTCATCTAAGAAATCATGTGAACAAGATAATGAAGTGGCCCATATGGGCCTAAGAATGGGATCCTCCTCGTTCGTCTACGAGGTAACAGGATCGGGATCGACAGAAGAGTCAAGGATAGCTTGATACGAAATCTCCGTGGCATAGCCATGCCAGCATGCGACTGAACTTAAATCGACGAAGTCAGAGAGGCTAGGGTCCAAGGATCACTAAAATAGGAAGTGCGGAAAGGAATGTACCTCTCTGTTGAAGCATGCCTACTAGACATGGCATAAACGTGGTGAATCAGTGCCTAGAATTCAAAAGTATCCATGAGGGAAGAATACATTCCGACACCGATATTCTCAGTTGTCGGCTGAGAATTTTCGATCACAGGGATCGATAATCCAACAGATGCGTTAGGACTAGAGTATGCAAAGGATAACTGGTAGATCATCATGATCTCCCCCTGATGAGGAAAACAAAGTACACGGAAAACAGACGATATGACAACGACCATAACATAGGTCCAATTTCAACCTAGTAACAAGTTATAATCAAGAGGTGCATTAACTACCTCTACTTCCACCTCTACCATCTTCCCACCTAACTGGATCGGAAAGGCGGGGAGAATACCATTAGGGCGGAAGGAATGACCGTCAAATGCAGTGAACATGTTCGACGACTTGGAAAGGGTCGGAGAACTGATAGCTTTCCAACAGACCAGGGACATTTTGCAAGTGGCAACACCTTCATCAATGACAACTCGTTTGATAGTATACTTGGAATACTCCACGTGGATTTGAAAAGCCACATGGTAGGGTAAGCTAGGCTTCATGTCCGTGACATCAAACTTGATGACTTTCAAGCCACTAGGTTCTAGAGATCCTAAGGTAGAGAGTAAGGAATTCCTCTGTGATGGACACGTCTGGAGTACCTCCAAAGCTGACATCGCACAAGGGGTTTGGCCCAGATATTCAACAATAGAGTAGTTTTGGGTGACTCTAGCATTAGGGTTGTGGGTAGATCACTTGAGTACTCCTTTTGGAATACGAGGCAGTGGTTCTGGTTTCTCGATCTGTAAGTTTGTCTTCAGGGGTGGAGGAGGAGCTTCTAGGCTGGTACTAGATTTTGAAGAGCTATAATCTCGAGAGTGGGTGGCTATATCAATTTTTGCGTCGACCATATTGATAAAAACATGATCACCATCTTGCGATGGTGGGTTTTGACTTCCACCAGACGCATTTCCGGCGCTCGAAGAACTCGAGGCTAAGTGTTGGTTGTGTGGGAATGGATTCGTCAGCACATCGGGTGGTAGATTTAAAATCCTAGCAGCCTACGCAAATTTGGGGCACAAGTGAGTAAGGTGGTCATCAGTACGAAGTTTACAAGGAAACTTCACCTTACGCTTCTCTTTCTTTCCTTCTCCAACATTATCATTCTGTTTCCTGTTATTATCTTTGTCCTTGGGTTTATTATTATTATTCTTCCCACCCTTACGATTATTTCGACCTTTTCTTTTATTCCCATTTGGTTGTTGGTTACCATATGGGTTTTTTGATGATTGCACAGAATTTACATCCACCGATTGGATGGGTTCTGAGGATCCAGACGAAGCTGGTCCTCCGACAGACTTCGTTGCCGAGTTCGTGGATTATATATTGGCAGACCCTACAATGCCATCGTCATGAGGTCCAGGAGTTTTTCTAGGATCATGATTTTTTCGCGGTGTGTTTGGAAGAAGGTGGTATAACATCCCAGACTAATCATATATCAAATCAAATTTTTGGGCTCTAAGGATAGCTTCTTCCTCGTTGAAGACCCCAGAAGTAGCAATGTCCTTTGAAATAAGAGCGTATAAAGACTTTAGGAACCATTCTATAAGAAAGTCTGGGGGTATAGGAGTCTTAACCAACTGCCTTCGCCTACGCCATTCCTGGATATGGTTCGGGATGTGAGTGTCGGTGCCCTAACGTAAAGTTGACAAAAGTTCAAGGCCAACATCATAACGAATGGGCAGTTGAAAGTGATTGAGAAAGGATAGCACCAATTGATGGAATGACCCATATGTCCCCCTAGGTATCTCAATGTACCATTGTGATGCCACTCCAATGAGAGTGCGTTGAAACAATTGTAACCTAATAGAATCATGGTTCAAATAATTCGATGAGCACCAAAGGTGAAAAGTAGTGACGTGATCACCAGGGTCTTCGCCATTCTTACCTTCAAACTTTGGAATGTCTGATGGAAGTTTGGTAGGGACAGGGGGCCATGTGGGGTCATGACTCACCGGGTCATTCATTAGTTTAGACAAATCTGGCAGATTAAGCGTGGCCATAAAGGGAATACGGGGTTGTGACACCTGACTGCATCCTCCCGCGAAAGATTGTGTGTTAGGAACTGCGTTCCATCCAGGATTCTGGTGAGGACCAAAACATTGTCCTGAATTATAAGACCCTCCTCCAGATTAATTCATAAAATATGTATTGGGCATCATTCCAGTAGGAATGTTCTGATAAGGGTTATCAAAATTCCCCCCAGTTGGATTAGATCCAAGCTGGGGGTTGTTAAAACTGCCCCCAACTAGATTAGATATAGGTTGGGGAGTGCCCAAAGTGTAAGACTGACCTCCTCCAGATGGGAACCTGGAGGATTGAAGTGGATTTGTCATGCCAAAAGTATTGGTCGGAATAGACACCAAGGGGATAGGGATATAGAGAAGAACTTGTCCGCCAGCTGGGTTGTTCCATCCAGCCGTAGAATTATTAGACCCAGGGTTAATAATAGGGACACTCCCTACGTTAGGATTCACTTGGGGAATATGAGAACCACCAAATGAGAAAGGAGTGTAAGGAGATGTAGTGCCCCCAAGTCCAAGGCTAACGTTATGGCCAGCAGCTGGGGTGGCAGTTGAAAACTGCGAGTTGAAGTTAGGCATACCATAAGAAAACAAACTAGAATCCATGGGAATGGTCTGAACATTGTAACTCAACGAGTGGCCAAAACCCCCAAAAGGGTTCAAGGCAAGAGATGAAGCATTAACTATAGGACGAGCCATAGTATCGGTGTAAGCCTCCGACACTGCAACTGTAGTGGCTGCAGGTGTCAAAGGAGAGCCATTAATTATAGTGGGATTGGGAGTTGAAGAACTACCAATTTTCTGAAGACTAGACTTGGTACTCATCCTTGTGGGATCACAAGTCTGAAAAGTGGATGTGTGTGTACCACTACTGATAACTCTACGCCTTTTAGAAGGAAAGGACTCGAAAACCGGTGGTAACTGAAACAACCGACGGGACCTGCGAGGAAGCTGGTCTGACTCCACGACGACTTATGACTCTTCCAAAAAAATATATATATCCTATGGCCAACTAGTAGTCAAAGAGCATACCAAAAAGTCAAATGGCCAATATGCATGCAAATAGGCTAAATTGGCTGAGTGGCCTCCCTCGCAAAAGAAGGTATGTCTCGTCCAAGAGGGACTGGAGACCCCCCGCTAAAGTTTGGAGGTAAAAAAATCAGTTATAAGGGCCCTCGTGGGATTAACAACCAGTCGGTTAGATCCCCCCAGAGAGGTAAACCTCCATAAAGGCTGTGTGATGTCCGACCCTTATCTGACTCAGGGTACAAGAAGAATAACCCCTGCAAGTAACCTATGAGATACCTAAGTTAGGCAACTAATAAACCATTGTATAACCGATGCACATGCGAGCAATCGTAAGTCCAGATCACCGTATGGGTAGGGTATCAAAGCCTGAAACCTTGAAATCACCGCCTCTCACAGAGGTATGGGCACTAGCAAGATCCCCAAATATGAATAAATCCACAAAAATATCTATGACACTAGGTGAGTATCTAGGGGTTATCCCTTCAACTAACTTCGCGTGACTTCGTGATTAACTCTGGTGTGAGCAGAGCCTCCTGATCTTACCGATTATACAATGGACTTCTCAACTCCCTGTCTCAGACACATATGTTGATTTAATTGCCTTGGAGAAGTTTACTCACACAATCCTATTCCAAGGCACTAAATCCTAAGCTAGTTTGTGCACCCTAAAAATAAAATCGTGACTAATCAATTTTAGTTTAAAGCGTAAATTTTATTGGTCGTGGTTACTCAAAAATGTATGGAGGTGAAACTCATGGTGTTATGACTCTGCTAGAAAATAAATATGGATATAATGAAAAGTCTATCTTTAACTTTTCAATGAATGATATGCTAATAAAAATAGTGCATTCTTCAATTTCAAATCTGCAATTCAGAAGTAAAATACAATCTTTTTCTAAATGTGCTAAGCTAATGATAAAAATTCAAAGATAAAAATGCCAACCAATGCAAAATGCCAATTTTTTTTTGTATTTTCAATATTCTAAAAAGAAAATGCATGGATTGATAAGCAACTTGACATATGAATTCTACTATGTGTAAAAGAAGTAACTCAAGCAGAATACCAAGAAGCCAAGCAAACAACCCAGAAGCCAAGGACAACTTAAAAATATAAAACAAAGAGAAAGACTACACCTAAAAATTCAACTCCAAATAGGCTTCCTGTCATCCCAGATAATCTCAATAGACACTACAGAGACCTAAGAAGGCTCAACAATCTTTAAATCCCACCCAACAGTTAGTCAACCAAGCAAACAAGCAAGGGGAAGTGGTATACGCGACTGTTCAGGAGAACATAGCGTATATATGCTTCCTGCAGTGAGACAACAAGCGTGTATACGTGACTGTCAAGGCAAAAAGGGCGTATATGATTTAAAACAAGGCCAGACAAGGGTAAAAGGATGAAAACTTAGACTCAGAGTGAATAGGATCTGTCAAGCAGTGATATGACAAGAAACACAAAGGAAAAAGAGCAATGTAAGAAGAAAAAGTACTTCAACCCTTAGAAGGAAGATCTATCCCCAGTGGATTCGCCATTTCTGTTACAAGGGAAAAAATCTCTATGGCCAAGTGTAAACCACAACAGACATATGTGACTGCATAAATCAAATCAATTCCAACATATGCTATATAGAATAATGTGCAATACAAGAAAGAGGCCTACCTCAATCCAACGTTTGATGATGTTCCACCGTTGAGCACTTTGACCCAAAGCTTTATACCTGCAAGAAGTTCTCAACAAACAAGCAAAGCAAGTATATAGTGATGATATAAAAGGGATTAGCATATAAGATAGCATAATCCATTAATAAACATTACAAACATGCCCATAGATAATAATCATATATTTGCAAGATACCAATAGGACGGGAAAGGAGTATTTCTATTAATAATTGATCAGCAGAAGTGTCAACGTTACAGACTTCCGTGTCGGCACGGTTCGAAACCAAGAAACCAAGTTCCTTCCAACTGGGTCTCCACCACTTTAATCCTCCACCAAAGGCAAGCTCATGAGAAAGAGGCAAAGAGGTCCTCTCAACAATAGGGGAAGAGCTTGGGGGCTGAACACTGTGTTCAGACTTGAGGGACAAAGGGATGTAGACTCAATATGAATTAATTTCTCCAGAGTAACTTTGCTCTCAAAGTTGAATGCTTTCTCTCCTTTTCCATAGCTCAAAATTGTGCTCTTATAACCTTCAAAATGCAACTGAAGAGCCGATTCAGAATGTTTCCAGTATATGGAAGGCCAAGGATAAAAGATCTCCTTTCGTGACATGGAAACCCAACCTCATTTTGTATTTTCTGGCACAAATCCCGATATACGCGAGCTGCAGTGGAGCATTTAGCATATACGCATCTTGTATAACTGACAGGGAGCGTATATGTGGAAAAATGTATGTTTTAGCTCTGGATTCATCAAAAAGGGGATGATAAGTCTGCATAGGGAAATGGAAAAAGGCCCTTTATGCAAGATAGAAATGGTGAGGCAAATCTTGCTATAACAGTGAGGAGTACCCACGATATTGAAAACCAACTAAGAATCCTCAAGGATTTTGCTCCAATATGGATATGATTGTTAATACTGACAAGACTATGGTCATGATCATTAAATACTATAAGATCACTTATGATACCTTCGTATATGACAAAAACAACTTGGAGGAAGTGACTCCATACAAATATCTTGGAATCTATATTCACCACAAGCTCAACTGGAATTATAACATTGAGAAAAGGATTATTGGTGTAACATCCCCAACCACCAATAGGCCGGGCAATGCCACTACTCAGACACTTCACTTAGCTCTGATACCAAACTGTAACATCCCCGACCAACAAAGAGGCCGGGTAATGCTACCACTGCGGAATATACACTTATATAATATATGCATTTTAATCAATTCAAACAGTTAATCACAACAATCACAAAATTACTGTTACCATACAAAATCAATGGAATTAACAGTAGTTCATATACGCAACATAATACATGATAACATTCAAGCATCACCGACATGCATAACATATAAATTAAGCACAGATTGATACTTATCTTTTAACTGGATTAAAATCAACCAGCTGCGTGCCGACCTTCCACGAACCTCCCAACCCTAAACCACGCTCGTCATCACTCTCAGCAGTAGGTCACCCCTGAGCTGGAACTAAGCTCCACTGGGCAAGGGAATCCTAGGCTAGGCAAGGTCAACAAGAAGACACACAGTTTATGAGGAAGGATTATCTCCCAAGAGCCACCTATGCCCACTTCTCACAGACTCTCATTCCCCATATTCTTGTCCCACCCCAGGAGTATACACCTTCACTATCACACAGTCCATCAACTGCTTCACCTCCCTTTCCTTGGGCTTAAACAATAGGCCGGACCAGAATTCTTAGAGCTCTGTAGTAGCTATGGGACCCCTTCCAGGAGTTCTCACTTCCTCAACACACCTCTCACTTGGAGAGAGTTGCTCACAGGTCTGACAACCTACCTCTTCAACCACGGGCATGACAACCTACTTCTTCAACTAGTTTCAACTCAATTCCGCAAGGTGAGGATAATAACAACATCAATAGCAATTCGGTTAACTCATGGGTGACAACAACAACATGAATTTGGGTATGGAAATCCAAAAATGGCAACAGTCCACACTAAGACACAACACAGTTCAGGCCATATCAAAGATGTGTCAGGCTTCACAGTAAAACAACACAGGTCGACTTCATGGTTTTTGGTTCCAGAGATGTGTGAGGGTATGCAGAGATCGATCCCAGAGCTAAACAAAATTCATGGAGGATGGGGAAGAATGACCCGTGAACCCACAACACAACTGATGCTTCATATTTTAACTGCATGTGCCCAAGTCAACACTTGTCTTCCTAGAGCTGCATGCGTTCCCTTTTGCACATGTTGCCTCTCCCAGGACTTAAGATAAAACATGTCTTTCACACAGCTTTGGAATAATAAAAAATTATTGTTCTCAAGGAATTAAGCCCCTAATCTTAGCCCCTCTTTCCAACCTTTCAACCCCCTTTCCCTTATCCACCTTGTGGAAGATTAGTCCCCAATCACTCTTTCTTTGTCGTCGGTCTGCATGTAGCGATGTTTAATCTTTATTAATGTTCTACATAATTACATATACAAAAGTAGGCTCCTAGCCTTTAACACTTAGGCTCTCTGGCCTAATAAACACATAAGCCCACCAACTTATCAACACTCGGCTCACCAACCTACAAAAATTGTTTACAATTCATAAATACAACTGGGGCTCATCCTTGGGGATATTACAATCCCCTCCCCTTATTTTTTCACCATCCTCAGTGCAACTCTTTACACAACATCAACAAGATTTTCAAAATCTTCAAAAAGATGCAGGTATTCTGCTCGCATAGCATCTTCATGCTCCCATGTCGCGAGCTCAGGACCGTACCAGGTCCACTAGACCTTTACAATCCCTATGGCTCGATTCTAGAGTTGGTTGCTCTTCCGATCCAATATGCGCACTAGATGCACTTGCAAGATGCTTCTTGGTCCACCTGAATCACATTCCAATAAATAACATGATTAGCATCAAGTATATATTTCTTAAGCAATGAAATAGGAAACACATTATGTACAGTCATGGATGCAGGTAATGCAAGCATATATGCAATGTATATATATGTATATACAATCAATTTTAATAACATTATAACCTGTATACAAGATACACAACATACAATAAATAGAGAATTGTTACTTATCTTTTGATTGAGAAGACATTCCACCTTTGAGTAGGGCTATGACTCCATTGGGGCAATGGTTTCCCAAGATAGCCACGGTCCACAATCCATATCCACGTGGTCTAGGCCAAGGTACCAAACCTCAGCAACACTCCAACCAATAGTCTCTCCTTCCCCACATGCTTGTCCCACCCCAAGAGTGTACACCTTCACTGTCACACAATCCATCGACTGCTACACCTCCCTTTACTTGGGCTTCAACAACAGGCCGACTTAGGAAGTCTCAGAGCACCGTGGCTCCTGGAGTTCCAACTGTCGTCAAAGGTCTCAAGGTACCCTCCAAGCCTCATACTGGGGATCCTATCCCCACACTTCTCCCTCTAGGGCTCCAGCCTTCTCCAAGGAAACCCAAGGAGAAGTGTACACACACTCAGATCCACCCGGGATCCACAGGGTAAGATCTGTTGTCTCCAATCAACATCTTCCCCGAGCTACTATTTGTAGTCAACATTCCAACTTTAATCAACATCATCTCATCTACATCACCCACATGCAGTTATCATGAGGGAACATACAATAATTCATTTAGGAAATCCAACTTAGTTCAAAAAGGAATTCAACTTTTTCCCCAAAACATGAAATTCCATTTCATAATTCTTCTTGGTTGTTGCCATATTATGAATGCAGCCATCCTTGTGGTTTTCCATAGGCACCAAACTTCATACCATTTTTTCAGTAATTCTTCATCTTGCATACAACCAACAAATTGTCAGTATTTCCTGTACATCATAGTTCAATTTCAATATGTACAGAACCATATGAAGTGAACTTAGAATTGTCTGCATCTAGCAATTCAATCATAATTACCAAAAAAATTAATAAAATAGAATGACTCGTCATTCTATGCATATGCATGTTCAAGTAATATCTGTAAGTTCATTATTTCTTTTTCTGAACAAGAAAATTTCCTGTAGTCAATGCTCATGTGACTACTTGACTTGCAACTTTCCTGTTGCAATGTCTAACACCTCCCTGAAATGTCCTCAACTTCACGAGTTAACAACATTTCAGCTGTTAGTAACAATTATTTCCATGCAATAATATATATGCATGTACTTACAAGACATATTCAACCATTGAATTTGGTATTCAATTCTACCACTTACTATGCATGAGTGCAATTCTCAATGCGTACTTATTCAGTGCACCTTGTATTGAATTACATAATGCTCTTTATCTCAGTCATGTATCTCACCATCCATGAGTTGGAATTCTGGCCAATGTTTTGACACATTCTCCAAAAACTTCCTATTGTCTTCCCAATTAATTGGATTCCTTCCTTTTCGACCCAAACACTACACCAATAATATAATTCTGTGGTGTTCATTAGTGTTAGCAAAAAGGTTGCAGTCCAAGTTTTATTTAAAGGTAGGAATCTCTTAGCACCTGTGTGGCTCATAACCTTTCCATATTCGTACCTTGACATATCCAACCATGTCCTGGTGTCATACATGACTAGCTTACTCACATTCATTCCTATATCAAGTTATTATCTTTTAATTCTTTGGTTATTTCCCCATAACCAAATTAACATGACATTCTACTATGTTAGTGTGTGCATTCAGAAGCTAAAAAGATTTGAATTAATACATGCCTCTAGCCTTTACCACATCCAGTGATATGCACTCAATAATATAATCATATGATTTTATATAATAACTTTGGCTGAGGAAATTCTTACCTAAATTTCCTTTCAACAATTATGCAAAAAGAGTAATAAAAAATCATACCTGCATGACTACCATTAATAAATTTTATACTACCTGAATGTCTGATGGCAGTAGAAGCTTTCATGCTTCTTTTATAAAACTTATAACCAACACTTTATCTCTCTGTTGCTTCCCTCCTTATGCAACAACATCACCAACAACACTTGTAAACACACAAGCATTCTTTCCTCTGGCTAACCCAACAAGCCGTAACATACTTGCTGCCACATAAATTGCAACAACTTCTTTCTCCCTATAAAACTTTTCCTTGTTGATCCCAGAAGTATACAATTCTTCCTGGATTCCTGGATCATCTTGTGCTCCCATTGTGTTCACTGTGCATGATTATTCTTGCCCTGAGCACTTTCGGCATAGTGCCCCCACCTCAACAGGGTCTACTGACCTCTTGGTCAAGGATCTTTCAAAATGCTAAGACGGATTGACTCTTCATGCCTTTGCTAGACCCCTATTAATCTTACATAGGTCCCCTTTTCTTTTGTGTGTAGGTATCGACAGACCCGTGGGCTATTCCTGTGCACTTCCAAAACTCCAAGTTTTAGGCGCTAGCCCCTTTTCCATTAGCCCTTTCCTTCATATGACCCTGGGCTATGAACTCATGGAAAACTGTGATTGCGGGCATGGGCAAGAGTGGTTTTAGGCCAACCCATTTTTCTCTCAGCAATTCATCTCCAGCTGTCATGCATCACTTTTTTAAAACTGTGGTATAAATTGTGGCCCACTCTTAGATTTTTAACATCTGAGCAAGTTCTGGCCCCGCAATCCAGCTCGTCCGTCGATCTCCAATCCCTTGGCGATGATCCATGATCAACGATGGCTATCTATCCTCCCTTTTTTACCTTCTTTCCTCCTTCCACAAACAATCCCAGATCTACACGATATGTCGACACGTAGCTCCCTTCCAAATCAACGACTACGGTTGATTCCGACTCTTCGGCCCTCAGATGTTTCAACTCTCAACTATATTCTTTTCCTCGTATGAAAATATTCCAGAGTGGAAGTTCTATTGACACATGTCCTCAACAATCAGACGGTTTTGATGAACTCCAGCTCTCTGGCCTTCGGGAGTTCTCATGTCTCCACACACACAAATCTCCGGAGTGAATTTCCCTGGAGTGACGGATCTTCTGCCACACGTCCTCTCCAAATAAACGAACTTGATTCTCTTCGAGACTTCGGCTCTTTTCGACCAAGACCAGATCAATGGTCCTTTGACCTCCTCCTTGATCAACGATCGAGATCTCCTTCGGGTCTTTGGGACTTTGACAAGTCCAATATCCTGTGCACACAAGGGTTAAGTCTCGTGCACTTACCTCCAGATCCAACGATTGCTGGTCCTTCGCGCTCAGACCTAATGGATGGGATATGTTCCTCTCCTCTATGCTTCTTTTGTTCTACGGGACGCTGATCTAACAATCCAGGCTCCTCCCCACAACCAATTTGACGGCTGCTGTCACTCCTCCTCTTGAGATTTTGACTTCTTACACCTTGGAATATTTTGTCAGTGTTCAAAGGCTTCGACCTTTGACCTTTCTCCTATGAGTCCACCTCTTAGATCTCGTCTTCTCTCTCGTAAGCATTATCTCTTCTGATATTTAGGCATTAGAATGAGTCTGTCTCCCATGCACTCCTTGCGTTATCTCTTCTGAGATTTTCGATTTACTCAGTCTCCTAAGGGACTCGACCCTTCTATTTCCTTTCAAAGGAAAACTTCGTGCCGTCCTGGAAACATTCTGCTCAAAGCACACCTTGCTGAGCATTTTCTACAGAGTGTTCAACAACTATGTGAGTATCTTCCTATGATACTCTTCTCCCCGAACTCGACAAAGAGTTCTCTCTATGCACACTTGCACTCGCTCGATGCCTTCCTGGCAGAGCCCTACATAGTTCTCAGTGACTCTATCTCTCTCTGAACTCAACAGAGAGTTCTTCCTGTGCAATCCTTGCACTTCTACTCATGAAGGTTCAACGATATCTCTCCTGATCTTCTCTGAGGTTAAATTCCCTCTCACAATGCACTACTTGCGGACAACGTGCACTCCTTGCACTCGAAAACTCAAAGAAGGGAAACAATTGAAACTTATTCAATACTTCACTAGTTTACACATTCAAACCATGAACAACATATAAAAACATAATAATGAACACAAATACATAAACACACTATATGCAGGAAAAAATGATTTTCTATTATCTCTGTGAGTGTCTCCTAAGCGCTCTATGAAAATTCGATTTGTTTCTGACACTCGCTGAACTCTACAAACACAATGTGCAGTCAACCAGAATTTGTTAGGCCATCATTCCTTAACAAATCCCACAACATTCATAAATCAATCTGATTTAAGAAAACGTTCAGATTTCATTTTCTTTTTGATCTCTTCTCTTCTCTGTAATCATTTTTTGGCACTATCCCCTTTCTCTCATTCCCCAATCCATGTGATCACGGGCCATGACCAAGCGCTATATCACTAGGTGCTTACTCAGGCCTTCGACTTCGAAAGTTTTCAAAGAACCACACAACAATATCTCAGAGTTCTGTATTACCGAACTCGCGAAGTAGGGCAAATCATTAGTCCATGTCTACCTAACATCTGATGGCTAACACTCATTGTGGAACTTCTATCATCAAAGATTCAGGACTTTGGCGCTTTGGAACTTCAGGTTCTGGAAGCTTTCACGCTTGCTTCCTTCCAATATCGTGACTTCTGAACTTTTGACTTCTCTATCCTCTGGGCCCACATAATACAGTTGTCGTCAACTAAGGCGATGGCACGTGGTATGCCTAGGAAGGTCCATGTCACCCCATGCGACGTCATCTAGCCCCACCATGTCTACCCTTTCACTTCAAAACTTCGGGCTTCAAAAGTTTGTGCATCAACACATTCCCCTTCTCCCGACATCCAAAATCCGAAGTTACGGTCTAAGGGTAAGGCTTCCAGTATAACCCTCTTGTACCTTCTCTAGATCTGACGGTCGTAAATGATTTCCCTTCCTTCCGAACAGATCCTATGGTCCCAACACCACCAATGTTGTGATCTCTCTCTCTGTGGCCAAATACCACGTAAGTTGCGGTTTTACGATACTGCTACTCCTCCTGAGCTTCGTAACATGATCAAGGTAGCCTCTTGACATTTAGGAATGTTTTCGAGGTCCAAAATTGGTTCCTCTTAACACACTTTCCACTTGAAACCTTGGGTCCAATGACCACTTACCCAACCCATCCAGGTTCGATGTTGAAACCTTGGCTCTGAACTCGAATTTTGTCTACTTCGACAACAATTCTTTCCAAAACTTTTGCTTCATTTTCCACTAACATGGCCCATCCAGGCTCAGTGTTGAAAACCTTGGCTCTGATACCAATTTGTAACATCCCCAGCCACCAACAGGCCAGGCAATGCCACTACTCAGACAATTCACTTAGCTCCGATACCAAACTGTAACATCCCCGGCCAACACAGAGACCAGGTAATGCTACCACTGTGGAATATACACTTATATAATATATGCATTTTAATCGATTAAAACACTTAATCACAATAATCACATAATTACTGCTAGCATACATAATCAATGGAATTAATAGTAGTTCATATACGCAACAGAATACATGATAACATTCAAGCATCACCGACATGCATAACATATAAATTAAGCATAGACTGATACTTATCTTTTAACTAGAGTAAAATCCACCAACTACGTGACGACCTTCCATGAACCTCCCAGCCTTAGACCACGCTGCTCATCACTCTTAGCAGTAGGTCACCCTCGAGCTGGGACTAAGCTCCACCGAGCAAGGGAATCCCAGGCTAGGCAAGGTCAATAGAAAGACACACAATTTACAAGGAAGGATTATCTCCTAGGAGCCACTTATGCCCACTACTCACAGACTCTCATTCCCCACATGTATGTCCCACCCCAGGAGTATACACTTTCACTGTCACACAGTCCATTGGCTACTTCACCTCCCTTGCCTTGGGCTTCAACAACAGTCTGGACCAGAATTATCAGAGCTCTGTAGCAGCTATGGTACCCCTTCCAGGAGTTCTCACTTCCTCAACACACTCTCTCACCTGGAGAGAGTTGCTCACAGGATCGAAAACCTGCCTCTTCAACCACGAGCCTGACAACCCACTTCTTCAATCAGTTTCAACTCAATTACCACAAGGTGAGGATAACAACAACAACAACAACAATTCGGTTAACTCATGGGTGACAACATCAATAGGAATTTGGGTATGGACATCCAAAAACGACAACAATCCACACTAAGACACAACACAGTTCATTCCATATCGAGGATGTGTTGGGCTTCACAGTAAAACAACACAGGCCAACTTCATGGTTTTTGGTTCCAGAGATGTGTGAGGGTATGCAGAGATCGATCCCAGAGATAAACAGAATTCATGGAGGATGGGGAAGAATGACCTGTGAACCCACAACACAACTGACATTTCAGCTTTTAACTGCATGTGCCCAGGTTGACACTTGTCTTCGTGGAGCTGCATGCATTCCCTTTTGCACACGTTGCCTCTCCCAAGACTTAGGATAAAAACATGTCTTTCACACAGCGTTGGAATAATAATAAATTATTATTCTCAAGGACTTAAGCCCCTAAGCTTAGCCCGTCTTTCCAACCTTTCAGCCCCCTTTCCCTTACCCACCTTGTGGAAGCTTAATCCCCCATCACTCTTTTTTCGTGGTTGGTCTGCATGCAGCGATGTTTAATCTTTATTAATGTTCTGCATAATTACATATACAAAAACAAGCTCCTGGCCTTTAACACTTAGGCTCTCCGGCCTAATAAACACATAAGCCCACCAGCTTATCAACACTCGGCTCACCAACCTACAAAACGCGTTTACAATTCATAAATACAACTGGGGCTCGTCCTTGGGGATATTACAATTGGGGGATGGAGAGCTTATTATGGGCTTCAAAACAATTGTAAATCAGCCGATCTTTGGATATGGGATAAGAAGAAACTCCTCTTTGAGATTGTTGTTACGTCTGTTAGTCTTTATGGGTGTGAATTCTTGGGATGTAGTATCTCTCGTGAATCCTGGAGAAAGATAGAGCACATACAAAAGAATTTTATAACCTATAATCTCAAAATTAAAGGAAATATGCCCTATCCCATCCTCCTCTTAGAGGCAAGTGTTTCCCCCATTGAGAGCATGGCTATGACTAGATACCTATTGTATAAGAAAACGTTAAACAACATGGAAGACAAGAGGCTTCCTAAAATTGCTTCAAAATCCAATCGTAACCACCATCAACTCAAGCAAGGATGGCATAAAGATGCCCAGTCTTGGCTAAGCTATTGGGGAATCATGGAAGACACCATTTTGTAGAATAAGGATACTATTAAAAATATCATCAAATCAAAATTTAAGGAGAAAATGTGGTGTGATAAAGAGT
>JZKD02S1898382.1:185562-202359 GCA_000966675.3 Picea glauca
GCATTATGTTTTGGAGGTTCAATTTTTTTTCTATAGGGATATGTTGATTCAGATATGGCAGGTGATAAAGACACCAGGAGGAGCACTACAAGGTATGTTTTTACTATAGGTGGAACACCAGTAAGTTGAATTTCAAAACTGCAAAAGGTTGTTGCACTTTCAACAATAGAGGCAGAGTATGTTACTGCTATAGAAGCTAGTAAAGAGATGATTTGGTTATAGAGGCTTATGGAGGAATTGGGAAAGAAGTAGGAGAATAGCAGGTTGTACTGTGATAGTGAGAGTGCCATTCATCTTGCAAAGAACTCAACCTTCCATTTGAAGACTAAGCATATACAATTGAGGTACCAATTCATACAATCCACCTTTGAAGATGGACATTTGAAGTTGGAAAAGATACACACTAGCCAGAATCCTGTAGACATGTTAACAAAGGGAGTAACCAGGGAGAAACTGAGTTCCTGCTCAGTTTCAGTTGGCCTTCAAGAATGAAGATGAAGATGAGAAATTTGCTAGGTCCAAGAAGTTTCAGAGTCCAGAATATACAACAACGATGGAGTTGTTGAGATTAGTCTCCAAGTGGGGGATTGTTGGTTGTGGAGCCTGATTATCTTCCTAATTCAGAGGTATTTTTTTTCTAGCCATGTTTATACCCCATGAAGTATTTACACTCCAGAAGTATGTACAATCTTCCACGCAGGGGAGTGCAGAGGGGGGTTATCCCCTTTGCGGGGTCAAGGGCAGCTATCCCCTCGACTGGGGTGTTTGGGGGCAAGTGGGCCTCCGACGGAGGTTCGGGGGCAGCATCCCCCAATGGGGGTTCGGGGGAGAATCCTTCAAAGGAAAAATTGGCGTTTAAAATTATATTGTAATTTCATTGTAAATCTGGACCGTTCATTATAAGGTCGCAAATATAATGGTAGAAGTTATGTTAGGGTTTTTTTCCCTAGAAGGAAACCCTCTCTTATGAGGGAAATGTATTGCGGTTGTCCATAATAGAGAATATTGTATTCTGAGATAGGAGACTGTGAGAGAAAGAAGAAGAAGTTATAGCGGGTTTGCTGTAGGTTGTATTCCTTCATTTGCTAGATAATAATAAAGGAAGGACCTGGCAATTTCTCTGGTGGACGTAGCCCACACTAGGTGAACCATGTATATCTGTGTCTCTATTGTATTGTGTATCTTTTTTGTTTTATTTCCACATTTGTTTTATTTTATTGCTCTACGATCCCGTTTTTCCAGCATCATCATTACACCTTCTCCCCGCATTTCATCAATAATATATCCCTAATTACATCATAAACCTCCATTATCTCTTGTTATTTATCATATGTGTTTAATACATAATTTTCCATATTTTTAGTGATTAAAAGGATGATTATACAATAGTTTTTCTGATGATGGTTTAATCCTATGTTTCTATGTCCAAACAGTATGTTCCTACACTATTTTCGCACTCTAAGTCATCTGGTACCAAAAGGTTCTACAGTCATCCCGTACCTACACAGTCATCTAGTACTCACACTCCATGTCCTCCGGTACTTGTAATTCAACTCATCCAGTACCAGAATGTTCCAAAAACCATCTGGTACCAGAATGTTCTAGGTCATCTGATACCAGCATCAACAACCATCCAATACTGGATTATAGTCGAAAATTTGGAATGCTTCTAGAGGAAAATCGGGGACATGGGTTTTGTCCAGAATGACGTCTGTATGCAGAAAACAGTTTCATAATTCACCCATCTCACGCTTGTGGACCTCCAGGCCAGGGAGAATGATTCTGTAAAAATTAGTAAAAATCTTAAACTGCCAACTTGTGCATCGATTTTCGTGCAAATGATATTAGATCTAGAAATTATATGATATGGGTTTTGTCTAGAATATGAAAATTTAAGTAAATTAAAGGAAAGTTTTCAAAATTCAAAACAGTTTAAGATTTATGGGTGGATCTTCAACTCGAATTTGCCTAAATTGATGAAAAACCCAAATTTTTGTGACTTCATTCAAAAAATTGTAAAATTGGTTTTAACCAAAATTTGAGTTGGGGAATTTGGTTTTATCCATTCCTCCATGGATTTCTTGTATAAATAAGCCTCATAGGGCCGTGAGAAGGACCCAATTGTCATTATGATCATTCTTTTGTAATGGAGGTTCATGTAATAGAGGAAAAGAGTTATGATACCATTGTTGTAATTTGATCTTGAATTTAAATAGATGAAAGATGATTGATTTGAGATTTGTGGTGCATCATTGGGTTTTCATCTGAAGTATCTCTAGCAACAATTTCCAACTTGGGAGGGCCCCTCAAGATTGGTAATGTGTTGCTCATTTATATTTGTTTGTTAGATTTGTTTAATTTATTTTTATGTATATGTTAGTTTTTCTCCGTGTGAGAGATTTTTGTTGCATTGTTAATTGATTCATAGATTAGATGTTCTATTCATTTTTCTAATTGATTTATGTTAATTTTATTTATTGGTTAGCTTAGACTTTGATTTTTCTTAGTGTGACAGATGTGCGTAGATGAATTTCTGAACTTGCATTCCTTTGTTTCATAAAAAAATGAAATGTTTGATTGCTTGATTTCATTTTCTGTACTGTATATAGTTCTCAGCTCCCATTTGCTTATTGAAATTCATGATTTCTTTTCATGCTCAATAAATTTTTGATCACATAGTTTTGTTTTAGTATTTCATTTTGTTTGGCTTCTTATTGCAAGCTTGTAATTTTACTCACCAAAGGACATATTAAGGGTATAACTTGTGAGATATGGCCTCCCCGTGATGGGCTTCATCCCAAGGAGTTAGTTTATTTCCTGTCACTTGAATTTATTTATGTTTTCTTGTTTCTTTTATTGCATTTAAAGTGTGGATCCGCTATAGGAAATAATCATTGAAGGACATAAAACTTAAGTAAGATACTCATGATTAATCAAACAAAAATCACCCTGAGTGCATAAAATATTGTGATCTAAGCCTTTATAGCACTAAGTTATTCTTGTGTCCGAGTGATGAATCCTTAGTGTTTATCTCCCACAATTTACATTTAAATTTTGCAGTGTGGGTTTGAAGATTGTTTTGTCGGCTTTAGATTAGGCTAGATTAGGCTCCAATCATGCATTCCCCGTGCTTGTACCTCGAATCTTATGAGCCCCAGTTGATAATTTAATGTGGGAATTAATAGTGCATATATTTAGCCCCACATTTTTGGTGTCATTGTCGGGGAGGTGCTAAAGGGATTAGAGCATAGGTAAGTTGCTTTTATTTCTCCAAAGGCTTTATTGTTTCTTTTATGCAAGTGTGTTTCTTTTCATGAAAGTGTGGTGTGCTTTTAAGGATGACCTAAGGGTGGAGAGAAGATGATAAGATGTGAGGGAAGAGCCCACACATCCACTTTAGTGGGGTTGCTCCAAAGTTAGGTTGTTCTCTTCCTTTCAGTGGTTATAATTTTTGTTTTATTAGGATTAGCATTTTTTTTATATATGAGAAGAGAAGCTAACTTGTGTGAACAGATAACTTGGTGACAATAGGGTCCTAGTAGCATGGTGATGCTTCACGTATATAATTGGTTTGCTTATATTTTCTTTTAGTTTGCTTCTTTTTATTTCTTTAGGATTTTAAAAAGTTTTTTGGGCACTGTAAGAACCCCCCTCTACACTAATCCATGTGTGAAATAGAACCCATCAAACAACAAGGAATCAAAGATGATCAAGAGTTTGGAAGAACTCTCTCCATCCTAGTAGAAGTTGGGATCTCAATCTCTGCCTCGCAGAAAGAACAAATCTTGACAACTGTCAAGAACTTAAATGTTGCTCCACATCCACAAGAAGATCTAGAAGTATCCTTTGATTCCCTTTTCCAATATATTGAGGAGACCGAAGAATCATGGACCACATTCGATGGAGAGTCACCATTAGAACCCAAGATCAAGGAGTTTTTGATATGCCTTTCTGAATATCCTACATGAACTGACAAGACTTGTTATTCGAAAGAAGATGATCTGCCTGGCATGATAGAAGGAGACAAGCAAAGTGGTCTAAATGAGGAAGTGAACCAAGAACATCATGACTATATCGAACACTGGTTCCAAACAACAAACAGATTGAACCAATGCTCTCTTCTTCAACAACTCTTCACATCATCACCAAATCAGCTGGTTCTTTGTACTTTGGTATGCATTAAAGATTCTATTTCAAACCCGAGTATGAATATATTTTTACACCTGTTACACACATGGTTACATTGGAAATATTCTTACATGTGAAATGCGATTTCTTGTTCTTAGATAAGATAGAGTAAAAGTTGCGTGTTAGTTAGCCTAGTTCTAAATAAATGCAACATCTTTTCATGTTTCTTTTCAAATAAATGAAATGAGATGAAGATAATATTGGTGATCTAATATCAAAAACCAAAACAACTTAAGATATTTATTCTTCTTATTACATACATATTTCTGACTATTAATAATAACAGTTGTTCATGCGTCTAATCTTTAAAATATTATGGGGATTTAAAAAATCTTTAAGGTCTTCATAATAATGCCCATACGTAACTTGTACATCCTAGTTTCATATAAGAACTTGTTATTCAAGCATTATTATCAAATACTAGCAAGAGAGTGAATGAAACTTCTACTTGCGAGGGAACATAATCTTATATGGATAAGATGAAATTGGGGACTAGAGGCACTTTTAGGTCATTATCTCATGGCCTCATCCACCACATTAAGTAAGTTTGACCATGATATGTCTTTCGACTAATCTCAGTACATAAGTCTATTTTTCATACGAACAAACTTTTATGGATAATCTATAAAATATCTTCCAACCCAATACCATGCCATCATGTAAAAAGGTTTTCAAAGATGCTTCCCCATTCAACCATTCGAAAGAAATTTATAAATTTTATCTTAAGGGTAAAGATTGGGACAAGAGCCTTTGATGGAAAATGGGTGTAAGAGACTAACCCGTTGGGATACTGAACAGGTTTGCTGGTAGTGGGTACCGGCTTGTGGTATAACTAGGAAAACCCATAAGGGTACTGAACATGCTCGTGGGAAATGGGGCATTATTCCTGGGAAGGATATTTATTAGATGTCAAAATTACCCCATTAGATTAATCAACATGCTTGCTAGAAATGGATTCTAATTTTGATGTCTTTCATTATGCCTAATCTATATTTGTCTGTAAGAACAATATACTTGTGTAAATCCTTAAGAAGAAGCATGCATGGTTGAACAAAATGCTAATGAACCTCATCTAACTTCCATTTGAGAATGTCTGTAAGATGGTATTAAGACCACGCCATTCATACCTAGGATGTCATTTCCTTGAGGTGGGACCCATAAGTGTAGGAGTCTAATAAATTCAAATGCGAACTTTATCAATATCACTTGAATAAAAAAAATTCTTTGAGAAATTAAACAGGGATGATTGGTTTCCTATCGGTTTCTCATTTATTAAAGACCACTTATGATTCCTCATGTTCCTCATGTTCTCTTGTTTAAGGATGAGAAGAAAAATCCCCCATCATACTTAACATGGTTTCTTGAACACACAATTGTTAATGATTGATGAAATTGTATGCAATAAGTAATTTAGGAATTTCCTTTATGTTTGTAATGTTTTAAAATTAATTTCATTTCCAAATTTACAAGCATGGATAAAGTTTAATTTTTGGTTGTTTCTTTGGCATAACATCAATGTTTATTTATTCTCTCATAATAAAAGTGTTTGTTTAGTTATTTTATATTTTTCTGTTCCAGTACTGTTGGTACAGAAACCAATAGGTTTCTGTACCAATAGTACATAAATTTAAATATTTTTCGAGGGTACTTTTTGCAGGATATTTTCAATAGCTCTCAGCTTTGGAATACTTCATTTCCCTCCTTCAATCAACATGCACTGGTTCCACATAGTCCTCTTTCATCTTGCAACAATTTTCTGTGCTAATAAGAGTTTGCACGAGGACATGCAAATCAACAGGCGTGGGGGAGAGAGAGACATAAGGAATCTCAACAGATCAACATTCATCAATAGTCTCCTAGATCTCTAGCAGCTCTCAGTCTTGTTCGACTTAATCTTCAGTTTCAAAGAGCATGTACTCCCATTCATCTTCCACTTTATCAACCTACAATGCATATTAAAGTGAAGGTAACTTGAGGTAAAACTAGTATAAATATTTTTAATTTACTAATAATTTGGAAAACATGATGCATAACCACTATTACCCACTCCACATTCCATTATGCATTATCACAATTACTTAGTAAAACCTCCATCTTCACTCCACTTGTCATAGTAAAAATTATACATTGATCATAAGACCAAGTAATGAAAAGGAAATATGTGGTATACAAATACAAAGAAACATCTACAGTGTCTTCTCCTTGTACATAATAAAGAATTCTTAAGTCATCTTAGTGTTATGAATAAGAGGACGAAGTCATTGTTGCATATCCAAACAAAGAACCACAAAGTAAATATTGGTCTTAAAATTGATGTAAGATACAGAGTATAAAGACATCCAAGTTCATACAACCACCATCACCATCATTTTATAAACCATTCTCCACATGCACACCATTCACCATCACTCTGATACCCCATCCACTGCTTGTCTTCCATTTTTATGATAATTTTGTTTCTCTGTTTGAAATTCAATCCGTGATAGTTTCCAAAGTGTTGCTCCACAAGAACCAAAACCTACACAAAAGAAACAATGTCACATAAATCTATAAGCAGAGTATCATAAGTTTTTCACCTTGTTTGCATGAGGACATGCAAATCCTTGGGTTTGGGGGTGTGTTGAGCTCCAGTTTTGTCATACTTTCTTCCATATAAATACACTCATCATTACACCTTCTCCCCACATTTCGTCAATAATATATCCCTAATTACACCATAAGCCTCCATTATCTCTTGTTATTTATCCTATGTGGTTAATACATAATTTTCCATATTTTTAGTGATTAAAAGGATGATTATACAACAATTTTGCTAATGATGGTTTAATCCTATGTTTCTATGTCCAAACAATATGTTCCTGCACTCCAAGTCATCCGGTACCAGAAGGTTCTACAGTCATCCAGTACTCACACTCCATGTCATTCGATACTCACAATTCATCTCATCTGGTACTAGAATGTTCCAGAAACATCTGGTACGAGAATGTTCTAGGTCATCTGGTACCAACATCAACAACCATCTGGTATTGGATTATAGTCGAAAATTTGGAATGCTTCTAGAGGAAAATCCAGGACATGGGTTTTGTCCAAAATGACATCAAAATGCGTACATGAGTGTCATAATTCACCCACCTCACATGCGTGAACCTCCATATTAGGGGGAATGATTATGCAAAAAATAGTAAAAATCTCAAATTGCTAACTTGCACCTCGATTTCCATGCAAATGGTATCATATCTATAAATTCTACGATATGGGTTTTGTCTATAATATGGAAAATTGAGTAATATAAGGGGATTTTTTCAAAATTAAAAATGGTTTAAGAGTTATGCGTGGATCTTCAACTTGAATCTACCCAAATTGATGAAAAACCCATATTTTTGTGATTTCACTCCAAAAATTGTAAAATTGATTTTAACCAAAATCTGAGTTGGGGAACTCGGTTTTATCCATTCCTCCATGGATTTCATGTATAAGTAAGCCTCATAGGGCTGTGAGAAGGATCCAATTGTCATTATGATCATTCTTTTGTAATGGAGGTTCATGTAATAGAGGAAAAGAGTTATGATGCCATTGTTGTAATTTGAGCTTGAATTTCAATAGATGAAAGATGATTGATTTCAGATTTGTGGTGCATCGTTGGGTTTTTATATGAAGTATCTCTAACAATAATTGGCAGCTTGGGAGGGCCCCTCAAGATTGGTAATGTACTGCTCATTTATATTTGTTTGCTATATTTGTTTAATTTATTTTTATGTATATGCTAGTTTATTTCTATGTGAGAGATTTTTGTTGCATTGTTAGTTAGATTAGATGTTTTATTAATTTTGCTAATTGATTTATGTTAATTTTATTTATTGGTTAGCTTAGAATTTGATTTTTCTTAGTGTGGCAGATATGCGTAGATGAATTTCCGAACTTGCATTCCTTTGGTTCATAAAATTAATGAAATGTTTGATTGCTTGATTTCATTTTCTGTACTATAGATAGTTCTCAGCTCCCATTTGCTTATTGAAATTCATGATTTCTTTTCATGCTCAATAAATTGTTGATCACATAGTTTTGTTTTAGTATTTCATTTTGTTTGGCTTCTTATTGCAAGCTTGCAATTTTACTCACCAAAGGACAGATTAAGGGTCTAAGTCGTGAGATATGGCCTCCCCATGATGGGCTTCATCCCAAGGTGTTCGTTTATTTCCTGTCACTTGAATTCATTTCCGTTTGATTGTTTCTTTTATTGCATTTAAAGTGTGGATTCACTATAGTAAATAATCACTGAAGGACAGAAAACTTAAGTAAGCTACTCACGATTAATCACATGAACACCGCCCTGCGTGCAAGAAAGATTGTGATCTAAGCCTTCATAGCACAAAATTATTCTTGTGTCCCAGTGATGAATCCTTAGTGTTTATCTCCCACTGTTTACATTTAAATTTTGTAGTTTGGGTTTGAAGATGGTTTTGTCAGTTTTATATTAGGCTAGATTAGGCTCCAATCCTGCATTTCTTATTCTTTCACCTCGAAGCTTATGAGCCCCAGTTGTGGGAATTAATAGTGCATATATTTAGCCCCACAATTATTGCTTATGGGATTATGAAAATCACAAAATTAGATATGGCAAGTTTTGGAGGTTCAAACATTGTTCTATAGGGATATGTTGATTCAGATATGGCAGGTAATAAAGATAGCAGGAGAAGCACCATAGGTTATGTTTTTACTATAGGTGGAACAACAGTACATTGGATTTCGAAACTGCAAAAGGTTGTTGCACTTTCAACAACAGAAGCAGAGTATGTTATTGCTATAGAGGCTAGTAAAGAAATGATTTGGTTACAGAGGTTTATGGAGGTTTTGGGAAAGAAGCAGGAGAATAGCAGGTTGTACTGTGACAGTGAGAGTACCATTAATATTTCAAAGAACTCAACCTTCCATTCAAAGACTAAGCATATACAACTCATGTACCATTTCATACGATCCATCTCGAAAGATGGACATTTGAAGTTGGAAAAGATACATACTAGCCAGAATCCTGTAGACATGTTAACAAAGGGAGTAACCAAGGATAAAATGAGTTCCTACTTAGTTTCAGTTGGTCTTCAAGCATGAAGGTGAAGAAGAGAAATTTTCCAGGTCCAAGGAGGAGTATAGTCCAGCAGGTACAATAGTACTAGAGTTGTTGTGACCAGTCTCCAAGTGGGATATTGTTGGTTGTGGAGCCTGATTATCTTCCTGATTCAAAGGATTATTTTAGCCGTGCTTGGACCCCATTCCCTAACGGGGGGGTTTGTGGGGATTTCCCCCCACAACTATCGTTAAAGGGATCTAGAGGGGGGGGCAATGACAATTTTTGTAGCCCCCCTCGGGTGGTGGTTTTGGGGGTAGTGTCCCCAAAGAGAAATATTGAGAAAAATTGCCTTGTAAGATATTGTAATTTTTTAGTCAATCTGGATTGTTCATTATAAGGTCGCAGATCTGATGGTAGAAGTTATTTTTAGGGTTTTTTTACTGTAGAAGGAAACCCTCTTTTATGAGGGAATTGTATTGTGACTGTTTATTATTGTGAATATTGTATTCTAAGAGAGGAGAGTGTGATAGAACTAGTAGGAAGTTACAACATGTGTGATGTAGGTTGTATCCCTTCATTTTGCTAGATAATAATAAGGAAGGGCCTGGAAATTTCTCTGGTGGACGTAGCCCACACTGGGTGAAACATGTATATATGTGTCTCTATTGTATTGTGTATCTTCTGTGTTTTATTTCCATATTTTTTTTATTTTATTGCTCCACGATCATGTTTTTCTAACACATTGTAACCCTATAAATCCTTGGTGGTTTGGGTTTGAAGAAGCAGGTTGTCAGGCCTGTGGAACATTAGTCTAGTGTGAAAGAATTGTTAGGAGTAGGTTTCCCCATGTGATACCCTGGTGGGTGTTGTAACTCTTTGAGAGTAGCCTTGTATTCCAAGTGCCATAGATATCTGAGACTTCCCAACTAGATTGTTGTTGAAGCTTTGAAAGTGAAGTGGTACAACTGAAGGACTATGGAGTAGTGAAGGGGTACGCTTCTTGGGGTGGGACAAACAATGGGGAATGAGAGGTCGTGAGATGGAACTGTTTATGGAGTTGGTTCCATTGGACTAATGTGTCCTTATCCTGATCATAAACCAGAACAATGTCACCCTCGGAAAATACCCTTGGGAAGACAGACTTGTCATATTGAGACTTGACATGTTTCTTGTGCATATCATTTACAATTGAAGCATCACAATGTTGCTCATCTATCTACTATAAGTGAATAATACATACTTCTAAATTTGTCGTGTCAGGTAGAATCTCAAACCTAGTTTTTAACGAAGGAATTTCACATTCAATAGGCATAACTAATTCTACTGAGTGGACATGTTGGAAAGGTGACAATCCAGTAGTATTCTTGACCGAGGTTCGATTTTCCCATAATGAAGGATAAAGAATAAAATTCCAATTAGAATTTCTCTTATTGACAATGTGTTGAAGTATGTTATTGAGAGACTTGTTTACGACCTCTACTTGACCATTTTCTAATGGATAATAAGGAGATGAATGCTCCTACTTAAATCCCAATTTTGATGTTAATTTAGACATCGTTTGGTTCTGAAAGTGATTGCCGAACCTGGTGATATCCTGATTGAACAAAAACAAAGATGCAGTTTCACTGTCATTCGAAAAAGTAGGCATGGCCTCTACCCACTTCTCAAAGTAGTCGACTGCCACGATGATGTAACAATGCCCCCTATCCTATGGTGGGTGTAATGTAGTGAAGTCAATTCCCCACTTTCTAAATGAGCCAATGGTGATGACATGAAACAACGGAGCAGGGTGCACATGCATTTTCCAAGAAAAATATGGCAAGGATGTCACCGTTTGACCACCCCAACACAATATTTAAATATCGTTGGCCAAAAGTACCCAATGCGCAGGATTTTTTGGGTTGTTTCCAACCCGGATAGGTGACCTCCACATGCTACACTATGGCAATCATTTAGCACAAAATGGCAATCATTAAGAAATGACAAAGACTCGAATCGACTCCATGATGATACAAAGTATTGTCAATGATGAGGTAATTCTTCGCCTGGTGGAGAATTCGACGTTGATCATCCCATGAATAAAGTGGATAAAATTTGAGAGTATGGAGATATATAAGGATATATCTGTACCAAGGATCATTGAAAGAGATAAAGAAAAAAATTTCATCTAGGAATGGATCCGTAATCACGGGTTCCTCATTCCCCTAGGGAAATTCTGACATCAACTCGGTGAAAACCAAATATTTCTTAGACTTAGCATAAATGAAGTCCAAGTCAAATTCTTGCAGAATGACAATTCATTTATTGTATTTTCCCCGAATTATACACCATGTGAGGACATATTGAAATGGATTGACCGATGCAATTACAATGGTTATTCAAAATAAAATGTAATGTCATAATCTCTGGAAAACATGATCAGTTGTCGAGGATATCTTCTTGACACGCGAATAGTTGAGTTCAGGGCCAATCAACCGATGTTTGAGATAATACATGATGTACTATTTCAAGCTATTATATTATTGAACCAAAACCATACTGACTGTGGATTTTTCTACTGCGATATACATCAAGAAATCCCTGCTATAGTCCAGAGGAATAAGGAGAGGGGATGACATGAGCGGATTCTTAAGTGCATTGAAGGATCATTGCATGAATTCATCCCAACAGAATGGGACCCCTTTATTTAGAAAGTATATGAATCCCTTAGTGATGTCGACGTAGTTTGCAATGAAACGATGAAGGAAATTGGCCTTTCCTTGGAGACTTTGAAACTGATGAATATTTCATGGGTGTGGAAATTGAGCTATTTCCTCCACATTTAACAGATCAAGATTGATCCCCTTATTGGATACTATGAAACCCAACAAATGGCTTGAAATGACACAAAAAATGTATTTATTCGGGTTCAACTGAACATGACAATAATAACATCTTTCGAAAATAATTTTAAGATGAGCTAGATGATCTACTCTCTTACGAGAGTGAGCAATGAGGTTATCCAAATAATCCTCAACAATATGTTTCAAATCATAGAAATAAATTGACATGTCCCGCTGAAACCTAGATCCAACATTTTTAATGCCAAAAAACATCTTTCGATACACGAAAGTTCCCCAAGTACATATAAAAGTCATCTTGTGTTGATCCTCAGGCCGTATTTGAATATGATTGTATCTAGAAAATCCATCCATGAAGGAAAATATTTCACTTCCCACACACTCATTGATAATATGGTCAATGATGGGTGTGGGGAAGTTTTCCTTGGGACACGCCTTGTTCATATCTTGAAAATCCATAAAAACATGTATGGTTCCTTTCTTTTTATCAACCAGAACATGATTTGACACCCATTTTGTGAGAGGAACCAGATAAATAAAACTTTACTTAAGAAACTTTTCTATGGTCTAGTAAGGGTCTATGAAGTGTCTTTGTAGGTGATCCTAATAACCTTTCTAGTACCCTTTTTAGGTTGGTTGTAGGTCGCTCATTGTATAGTATATGTAGGAACATTTTTAACAATTCATGGATTTTGTCTTCCATTAACAATACCAACATACTTGGGACATAGTAGCTCGACAACTAGAATATATATGAAAATATATCTATTGCTTTGCGGAAACTATGTCACATGCTCAAACAACTTCCCACATCACCTCAACCACATCTCTAAAATATCCTTTCTACAAGAAATACACTAAGGGAAGGACTAATTTTTCTAAGCCACATGCCCCAGTCTTGACATGATATATTTCATCTCTCAACCTACCCTAGGAGACTTTTTGAAGCTTATATGGATTTAAATTTAATGAAACAATAGAATCATAAACAATATTATATAAAGAGTCTATAGAGTTTTTAAACTCTACAACAAGAGGATATTGTTCCTTATAGAATATTTGCCCCTTAAATTATTCTTGGTCATCCACATGGATTTATCTCCCATCTTTTGGAGCGCATGTAAAAACCTTTTCATAGTGTGTTTGTCCCTTGAAATGATTCTTGAATTTCCACATGTTATTATCTCCCATATTTTATAGATCGCCCAAGGCTTCTTAAGTAGAAGAAAATTATCCCCAAAAATATCAAGGAGGTGACTATTTCCCAAAGTTAAATTCATTTTTGGGATTGAATGAATCCTCTCAACAAGAAGGAAATGCCTCCAAAAATGTTTAAGGAGGTGACACCTAGTAAAATCATTTCGGGGGTTAAAATATACTTGAGGCACGAATGTAAATTCCTCCAGAAATGATAGAGGGTGTGAATCCTATCGATCTCATGACTTATTTCATGATAAGAGGATAAATTGGAATGAAGCTTGCAATGCTATCTAAATTTGATATGCAAGTGACACAATTCCATTAATTCTCATGTTTTAGATCTTGTAGAGGGAGAAAGAGTCAAAGTATTTTGGCTCCAGAAATGAATAAACCTTTAGTCTTCAAAAAGATTTAGGGAGGACTAAGAGTTTCTCTAAGAATACTTAACATTTCAAATGGGACCACCTGACAATGTTAGTAAATATGACAATAGATTGTATTATATGACACAACATATTGTTTAGGAATTCTTCGAAACAATTTTTTGGCAATATTAATGTTCCCATAGTTGGAATACATATCTACAAGGCAAATTCTCATAATATATACATGAAAATATTATTATTGTGAATCATATTTATGAATCAAGAGATTGTTGTAGCCTTCTACGAATGTTTGTTAACTATTTCTCCCATTCGATGGAGTGCAGGTATAACTAAACAGGTATTTTTCAGATATATCCTCCTTGAGTGAGGGAAGTTTAGGAAGACTAGAGGAAAGTGAGACATCTAGGAGGACAAAAAGAGGGAGATCAACTAGATGTCAAAAGATTAGAAGAAAATTCCATAAAATAATGGAATGCTTTCTTGCTGAAGGGGGGTCATGTTCTTATGATGATAAGACCATAGGCAACATCAAGGCTCCCTTGAGGTAAAAACATCTAGTGAAACAATGGGTACCCAAGAATATTCCTCATATAAACAAATATTTTTGTGTGAACGAGAGGATATTTTGGATTGCACCATCATCATTACACGATTTGGGGTTGTTTTGCACATGGATGATTTTAAGGATGGAAATTTATTTTAAAATGTAGAAACCTTGGCGAATCCTACTAATCCTTCATATGCCAACTATAAATGTTTGGCGATAGTTTCGTAAAAATATTCAAATTTCTAAGGATATGATATAGTTTTTATAAAATTTTGGCGATTTTTAAGGTAAAATATTTGTATCCTATAGAATTTGGGTGAATCATTTTTAAAATAATGAATCTCTTTTTTGGAAAAACCATGGAAAATTAGCCCATGAGCAAAATTTAGCCCCTAAAATCATCCCTGGTTTTGCATTAATGGTATAAAGGTGGGTTATTATAGATGTAATGAATTGATGGAGTACGACAGACCCTGCTACAATTACAGATAGTGGATGCGGCTGGTCCAATATACACGCAGTATGCGCATATACAGAGTATCTGCAAATTATTTACAACTAAAAGACAATAATCAAAATAAAGGAGCGAGTATGTACATTGATGGAAGGCCAAAAAAATTAGGGAATATTGAAGGGTTTATAAACAATACACAACGTAGGTCTACAAATAAACAACCCGAATGCATATTTGAGGGGCGTGAAGGAAACTATGTTTTTGTGTGTGCCATAAAATCAATAGCTGCAGGGGAAGAGTTGTTGATAAATTACAATTTGAATCGAATAGAAACAAACGTTGTTACTATGGGAGTGGTACATATAACATTTCACGAAACTTGTAATTAACGAATCTAATATCTTGTGTTTTTGTTAAATGTTTCATTTTGATATAAGCAATATAAGCAATATGTTTCATTAAATATGAGCAATATGATTTTTGATTATGTTTTTTCGAGAGTCTATTAGTTTCATTTCGATATTAATGTTTTCGATAATTTTTTTGTAGAATGTTGATCGAGGAAAGTCCCCGATGGATCAGTTGACACCATTGCCGGGGAAGTAGGTACACCCCATTGTAAATAGTACAAATTAAATATAAGCGATATGATTTTTAATTATGTTTTTTCGCGAGTCTGTTGGTTTCATTTCAATATTAACGTTTTCAATATTTTTGTTGCAGGTTGATGATCGGGGCAAGTCCCTTATGGATCAGAGGACACGATACTTGGGGCAGAAGGTATAACCCATAGTAATTGTACAAATTAAATATGTTGTATTATTATGTTTTTTTGGTGAGTATATTGGTTTCATTTTGATATTAATGTTTTCTATATTTCTGTCGTAGGATACATATCTATCAACAGAGAAATACATAGATATCAATGCAGATGAGCTCATGTGCGATGTTGACATCACATCATCACTGAACCCCATTCAGATGGAAATGAAGTCCTTAAAAAAAACAAATGTGGAAATCCTTCGTCTGGTATTCATTCAGCCACAAACATATGGGATTAGAGAAAAGATTGATTGTTTGATGATGAGAACTTAGTCCTTGTATGTAAGATGTAGGATCTTTAGTTAGAAGATAAATTCATTTATGGTTTTATATTTTCTACTCGTATATGTCATGAACTAAAATATGGTTTTTTTTTACTTGTTTTTACAAGTGTAATTGCGTCCACATACTCTTGGTGAGGGGCCTGCTAGTACTATTAATGATACCGATGAGTTGTCACATAATGAACATATAACCCCACGTGCATATGATAATGTGCCCTTATTTTCGACTGAAAAGTCGACAACACATAGCAGGACAACCCAGAGGGAAGATGTGGGTGCACCCTCTACTGGTCGATGCACACTAGATCATGCAGAACATGGTCTGGGGGTCGATGCAACAAAGACTAGTATGTTGATTAAGGTTGGTTGTCATTGATGTCATCCCTTGAAGAAAGCCCTGAAACACAAAGGTTTGGATAATGGACCCAATATTGTTTGATGTAAATATGACTCATTATTGTCTTGTCATGGTTGATAAGAAGTAAATAAGGATGAACTCCAAAGTGGTCCCCTTATGGTGAAAGTGCTCACAGGAAGATGCTTTGCGGAGTAAGAGAACCCATGATTAATTGTGTAATAATGAGATGAAGGACATTGAATTTGTCAAGGAAACTATCCTAGATGTATAGTGCTTGTCATGCCATTTCCGATGGTATGTATAACGTCACATAACTCCTCACGGTTAGAGACTTATGTCCATGAGAATTTGGAGACCCCAGGTTTGGGTAATGGAACCAAGTTTGTTTGATGGGTAATGGTATGCGTTATGACATATTTTTAGACAATACTATTCTATATGGATAGTACATTTCATGCCATTTCTGGTGGTATGTGGAATGTCACATAACTCCTCACGGTTTGAGAGTTATGGCCTTACGAAGTTGAAGGACCCTCACATGTCATCTAGAAGCCCCAAAAGGTCAAAGTAGTTAAAGTGGTTTAAGAGATTTTAAAAGGTAAATAATAAAGTGAAGTGATGAGTGTACTATAATTCAAAGTGAATACAAAATA
>JZKD02S1898382.1:256358-279643 GCA_000966675.3 Picea glauca
TTAAAAAAATAAAAAAAAACAAATTATTGTCATCGGATATTTGACTCCAAAGGGCATGCATCCAACGATGGTTGAAGGTGTCAGATTTTCATCGGCCATGAGGGGCATCCTCCGACGGATGTGCCATAGCTCTAATGAATGTGAGTGTTGGATTATCGTTAGGCCTGCCATGGGTCCGACATGTTTAAGAGGCGATTAACCAATGGCTAACTATTCAGATATTCGACAGATACTAATATTAAATATTAAAAAAATGCAGTAGGATCTTTGATGGAGATGTATCTGATGACATGCCACCGATGCTTTAAAACAAATCGTCGAAATATAGACACATAATTATCGAATTTAAGAAAAAATAGTCGTCATATTTTGGGTACAAATGTAGTAGTGTAGGCCAATATTTTCTTTGATTATGAAAGGACCCAACCAAAATTATTGAAACTTTGAGTGTTTTCCTTTGTATTGATGTGGATTGTCCCACTTGAGGACCAATTCATCAACCTAGAATTATTTTTCGCTAGCATAATTTTTATCAAACCAACATTTAATAGTATCTTGGTGACCTTCAAATTTTACTTTAGCTTTGGTGATGTTCTCTTTTAGATTTAGAGATGTGTTAATGTGATTTTGGATGATAGGGCATTCTCTACCATGTGATTGTTGTGTAATTTTAAGGGAAGGGAGATATATGTTTGAGGGGAGGATGGTTTTCTTCATGTAAATGAGAAAGTAAGGAGAGGTCCCTATTGATTCTTTAGGAGTAAAACGATCATCCCATAGCGCATTGGGTAATGCATTGTGGTAATTCCTCTGCTGATCAACTACAATGTTAGAAAAACATGATCAAGGAACAATAAAAATAAATAAAAATGAGGAAATAAAACACAAAAGATACAAAATACAATAGAGACACATATATACGTGGTTCACCCAGTGTGGGCTACATCCACTAGATAAATTTCCAGGTCCTTCCTTTTTATTATCCAACAAATAAATTGATACTGTAAAATTTTGAGATTCGAGAGATCCAGAATTCAATGAGAAAAATAATAATAATCCAATGAATTTGCAAATAAACAAATAAGAGAGATATAGAGAAGAATTTACTCCACAAGAATGAATGTATTCACAATATTTTTCTCAATATGTTGTAATTTACATTGAGATCAATCCAATATGTAGAGAGGAATTGATCTTTTCATTAATAATAGCAATTGCCACTAAAAGCAGTGTAAAAATGGCTATAGCACATGCCTAAAACTCTAAAATAGATAACCCACACCTAACATGAGTATGATAAGTTGAAAAGTGTGATCTCTACTTAAGAAGCCTTGGGAGATCTCTAAAATATGGGAGATAATGACATGTGGAAATTCAAGGATCATTTGAAGGGATAAACACACTATGAAAAGGTTTTTACATGGGCTCCAAAAGATGGGAGATTAATCCATGTGGATGACCAAGAATCATTTAAGGGGAAAATACTCTATAAGGAACAATATCCACTTGTTGTAGAGTTGAAAGACTCTATAGACTCTTTATGTAATATTGTTTATGATTCTATTGTTTCATTCAATTTAAATCCATATAATCTTCAAAAAGGATCCTAGGGTAGGTTGAGAGATGAAATATACCATGTTAAGACCAGGGCATGTGGCTTAGAAAAATTAGTCATGCCCTTAGTGTATTTCTAGTAGAAAGGATAATTTAGAGATGTGGTTGAGGTGATGTGGGAAGTTGTTTGAGCATGTGACGTAGTTTCTGTAAAGCAAGAGATATATTTTCATCTATATTCTAGTTGTCGAGCTACTATGTCCTAAGTATGTTCGTACTGTTAGTGGAAGATAAAATCCATGGATTGTTAAAAATTTTCCTACATATACTAGAAAACGAGTGACCTACAACCAACCTAAAAAGGGTACTAGAAATTTTATTAGGATCACCTACAAAGACACTTAATAGATCCTTTCCTTAAGCACAAAGGCTCCCTGGCCTCAAAATCATGCACACTTAATTTTGTTGCGCGCGGTATCATGGAATGTGCACACTTCATCATTTTAGTGCACAATACATGTGCACACTATGCCATTGAAGGTGCATACAAAAATGATATCAAGCAACTAACCATCTTAAGTACATTTGCATTTACATTTACAATTGGGTTCGACCTAGGGGTGTTACAATCCCCTCCCCTTATTTATGCACTATCCTCAGTGCATTATGTACACATATTAACAAGATTTTCAAAATCTTAAAAAAGATGTGGGTATTCTTCCTGCATTGCATCCTCATGCCCCCAACTTGCATCCTCAAGATCGTACCAGGACCATTGGACCTTTACAATCCCTGTGGCTCAATTCTGGAGTTGTTTGATTTTCCATTCCAGAATGTGTACCGAATGTACTTGGAAAGTGCCTTCTTGTTCCACTTGTATCACACTCCAATCAATAACATGATTAGCATCAGTTATATATTTCTTAAGCAATGATACATGAAATACATTATGAATGGTCATTGATGTAGGAAAGGCAAGCATGTATGCTACATGCCCAATCCTCTCTAGGATTTCAAACGACCCGCAATAGTGAGCTGCCAACTTTGAACAATTTCCCAACTTCAGGGAACTTTTGTTGGTCTTCACTTTCAAGAATACATGGTCCCCCACTTTAAATTCCCTATGAGTTATGCCCTTATCATCATATCTTTTCTTCTTGTCTTGGGAAAACTTTAAATTTTGTTTTATTTTCAACATTTTCTCCTCTATTTCCCTGAGTAAATTTGGCCCAACCAATGTTCTATTTGCTGGGTTGTCCCAGCTTACCGGTGTGTTGCACCTTCTGCCATAAAGTGCCTCAAATGGGCTCATCTTTAGAGATGTTTGGTACCCATTGTTATAAGCAAACTATAGTAAGTGTAGTTAGTCTTCCCATTTTGATGGTTTATCCATCACATACATCCTCAACATATCCTCAATCACTTGATTCACCCTCTCTATTTGTCCATCTGATTCTAGATGATAAGTTGTACTAAAATTCAAATTTGTTCCAAATCCATTAAATAATCCCTTCCAAAAATTTGACGTAAATTTTGGATCTCTGTCAGATACACTTGTCTTGGGTATACCATGTAATCAAGAAATTTTTCTCATATAAACATCAACAATGTTGTCTTCCTTGTGAGTGAGCTTCACTGGAATAAAATGGGTAGCTTTAGTAAGCTTATCCACCACTACCATGATAAAATCATGTTGCTTGTTTTTTGTGGGTAGTTTGGTGATGAAATCCATTGTTACAACTTACCATTTCCACTCAGAAGTGGGTAATGGCTGTAGAAAACCAGCTGGGTGTCTATGCTCATCCTTTTCCTTTTGACATTCTAAACATTTGGAAATAAAATCAACAACTTCTTTATTCATTCCTGGCCAATAATATTGTCTCTTGACAACTGCAATAGTTTTCCGATAACCTAGGTGCCCAACATAAGGTACATTATGCATTTCTCTCAACATCATATTTTTTAATTCTTGGGAATTTGGTACATAAATTCTTCCCTTGTATATGATAATTTCATCATTTTCTAGCTTATAGTCTTCAGTTTTCTATTGCAAATTACCTTGTTGTAATTTTGCCACTAATTCCTTGTATTGCAAATCTGATTTTGTATCCTCCAAAATTCTATCTTTCAAATCTGATTGGTACATGCTAATCGCTGTAGCATGCAACTCATGCACTCTTCTGCTAAGTGCATCCTCCACTTTGCTCTCTTTCCCTTTGATATGCTTTATATCAAATTCATATTCACTGATAAATTCTAACCATATGCTTTGCCTAGCATTTAGAGTTGGCTGATCAAATAAATATTTCAAACCATTATGGTCTGTCCTCAGCTCAAACGTTTTCTCCATGAGGTAGTTCCTCCACTTCCTCAAGGCTTGCACTATGGCTTCCAACTCCAAATCATGAGTGACATAGTGCCTTTCATGCTCCTTCAACTTCCTTGATTCATAACATACAACAAACCCATTTTGACTGAGGACTCCACCAAGTCCTTCTTTACATGCATTGGTGCATAAAATGAAGTCTTCATTTGGATATGCAATCCTTAGTATTGGAGAACTTGTTAATAATTTCTTCAAGTGTTGGAAACTCTTTTCACAATCCAATGTCCACCAAAACTTCACTCCCTTGTTTTGCAAGGAAGTGATTGGGTGTGCAATCTTTGAGAAGGCCCATGAATGATCAAGGCCCATGAATGATCTGACCTGTATCACATTATTTGGTGTTGACCACCCTCTACAGGATTTTATCTTCTCAGTATCCACTACTATCCCATCCTCTGAAATGATATGTCCTAAATAATGAATTTGCTTATGATAAAATGAGCACTTGCTCATTTTGGCATACAATTGATGCTCCGTTAATACTTGTAATACCGTCCTCAAGTGTTTTTCATTCTCTTCCTCTGACTTAGAATATATAAGAATGTCATCTAAAAATACAATGACAAACATATATAAGCATTCTCTGAAAATACCATTCATTAAACACATGAAGACATCTGGTGCATTTGATAACCCAAATGGCACCACTGTGAACCCATAATGACCATACCTTGTTCTGAAATCAATCTTTCTGATGCACAAAGTTGGAAGCTCACTATTGTGGTAGAATGTAAGGCTCTATTAAATTTGGCAACTTTCTATTTTCCCTAAACCATGTTACATCCTCTTTCTGGGATCTCCATCACGTTCTAATCGTTAATATATTTTCAGCTACTATCTCCATGCTTGAATCCAAGCTCTGAATTGAGAGATAGGCCCTTCCAAAGTTCTTTGGGCATTAATAGTCAAGGGCCACATGGCGTCCATGTGGGTCCATCTCGTACTTATTATCCAGATTTCCCTGAAGTCTCGGAGTTCCCATCGCTCCTGTATCTATGGTGGAAATCCATCCACCATTAATTCTAATGGCATATTTTCCTCCTCGTTCAGGTATACATTTAAGGGTAGTTCGACGCTCGGTGCTTCAGCACTAAGTTCCCCTTTTCTATCTACACACGAAACCTACCAGAGTCTCAAAATCCCTAAGTTCTATAAGCTTTCCATGTGGCTTCGACCTTCAGGCACTTTGGTCTCTCTACAACACTACTTCCTAACTCTTCTAAAGTTCCTATTTTCCAAACTTCTGTAACGCTTCCATGTAACTCTGAACCTTCTATATTATCCTCGATACCTCTCTTGCACGTGGGGTTGTACTGAATTATGAGGGAAAATACAGGTATGTCCCTCGTTCTCCTCCCGCCAGATGGACCAAGCAAGTGAGTGCCAGGTGTGATATTCAGACAAGGCAGTGATGATACGTAGCCCCTTTAATGGGTGACATGTGTCACGTGTTATTGGGTCTATAGGGTATGCGATATGCATGAATCAGGTGACATGTGGCACAAAAAACTTAGGTCCTCGTCACCCTGGGTGATGTCACTGTGCCACGTCACTCTGGACTGATCTTCTTTCATTCGCTTTGATCTCGTGGCCAAGGTATGTACACATAACCCCTAGATCAACGACCTCTATTACTTTGTAACTTTGACATTTGGGGTTTCATGGTGTAAAATTATCCTTTCTCCTAGAGTAGGTCAGCGCTAACCAGACCACCATCTAGATCAAATGGTCACAAGTGGTTCGAAAGTCCCTTCGGATCGACGACTCGCATTAATTCATGACTCTGACATTCAATATTTCATGCATGTAGTTTCCAGCTTCCTCTCTGAATACTAAGTCTCTGGACTATAGGATCTAGAGAAACGCATCCCCTGTCTATCAACGACTTAGATTTACTCAGTTGTTCGTGAATTTGGGAGTCTGCACACTTTAATGACTCTGGTCCAACTTCCTCTGGAGTGCCAAGTCTTCAGACTAGGAGATCTCCTGCCACTAGGCCTCTCATCCGATGACCCGAACCCACATCGAGCTTTGAGACTTCATTCCCTTCATGCATCAACAACCCATATCTCCCAAAGTGGTCAACACCGAACTGACTAAGGCATATATCTAACGTAAGACACTTGGAAGAAGGAAAGGGTAACACATGTCCCCATCAACTGGTGACACTTTTCGTGTTCTAATTGACCCTTAAGATCTATGAAGGTTCCAGATTTGGATGACACGTGGCTCATCCACTCGGGGTACACATCACCTTAGATGACGTCAGCATGCTAAGTCACTCTGGTCTTCGGTGCTCCGATGATAATCCTACTTCATCGCCATATCAAACCTCTCGGAGTGGGACTTCACTGAAGTTCTTATTGCTACCCCTTTACTAGGCTTGATCTAACTGCTAAGAGGGATCCTGAAGGATCTGAAAATCAACAATACACAATACTATGCAACTACATCCTTCGGGATTTTTTACTTTAAAACACCCCTGTCCTCCCAAAGCAGTCAACGTTCGGGTGACTACATCATAGATATGACGGTTGGGGTAGTCCCCGGGCATCCTCAAATCTATGGTCCATATTAACTTCGAGATCTAGGACTTTGGAAGATCCATCTCCCTTACGTCGAATAGAAAAATTCGTCAAAATTGCAAATATTGAAAGAGTCGAGGAGTTAATGCTTGCACTCCTTCTCTGAATCCAACGGTCTTAACTGTTAGCGCCAATTCCTGCAAGTCATGAACACCGAGCGCAACACACAAAAGAAGTCCATTTCGGGCCTAAAAACAAGCGGGCGGGCATTTTTCTTTCAATGGTGAGGATCCACAGATGGAGCAGATCGACGATCATCGGTTAAGTCTGAGTCATAGAGTTGCACGAGGTCTGGTGCATGAGCTCATCTTTTATGGCCAAAATCATGAAATGATGAGCCATTTCGGAATTTCGGCTACCGGGACTTCAAAGGACACATGGTCTCTCTCTTCCACTGCATTTTGAAACCCCAAAATGTGAAATGCGAAAAAGCACCCAGGAGCCATTTCGACATTTTAGCTACTGGGACTTGAAAGGACACGGGGTCTCTCTCTTCCACTGCATTTCGAAATCCCGAAACGAGAAATGCAAAAAGTTCCCAGGAGCCATTTCGAAATTTCGGCTATTGGGACTTCAAAGGACACGAGGTCTCTCTCTTCCACTACATTTCAAAACCCTGAAACGCGAAATGCGAAAAGCGCCCAGGAGCCATTTCGGTATTTCAGCTACTGGGACTTCAAAGGACACAGGGTCTCTCTCTTCCACTGCATTTCAAAATCCTGAAACGCAAAACGCGAAAAGCGCCTAGGAGCCATTTCGACATTTTGGCTACTGGGAATTCAAAGGAAACAAGGTCTCTCTCTTCAACTGCATTTCGAAACCCCAAAACGCGAAATGCGAAAAGCGCCCAGGAGCCATTTTGGCATTTCAGCTATTGGGACTTCAAAGGACATGGGGTCTCTCTCTTCCACAGCATTACGAAACCCCGAAATGAGAAATGCAAAATGCGAAAAAGCGCCTAGGAGCCATTTCAACATTTCGGCTACCGGGACTTCAAAGGACATGGGGTCTCTCTCTTCCACTACATTTCAAAACCCTGAAACACGAAATGTGAAAAAGTGCCCAGGAGCCATTTCAGCATTTCAGCTACCGAGACTTCAAAGGACTTGGGGTCTCTCTTTATGTTTTCAGTCTCGGCCACCCTCCATGGAAGAAGCAATTAATGAATATTGAGAAGGTGGTTGAGACCTCATCTCAACTCATAAATGGAGGGTGTGGAAAAGGCTTGGAGCAATCGACCCGTGGTACCCTTTTATGCATGTTTCCCTGCAAGAGCCATGCTAAGTTAAGGTGGCGTCTGATGAAGGAATTCCATCTAGTTTTGACTGAGGATCCTGCACACGCTAATTTGGACTTTAATGTCTCAGCTACCTTCCTACTACGAAGGTGGAAAATTTCCCTGAGTATATATACTCGGTGTTTATATTTCTGCGAGCATGGATGGTAGAGCAGAGCTCTTGACTATAATGTTTTAATGAAGCACTGGTTTTTCTGGCTATGTATCTATACATGAGATTTCTTTGTTTAATGTAAGGTAACTCTCTTTTTCATCTTGTTTCGATCTCAAACTGAAAGGGTTCATGATTGAATGATTCACTTGAATCGTCGTGACTGTGTTATGATAAAGGATTTATCATAATTCTATTATGTTCTTTTAGTGTTTTCGCTTTTGAATATAAGAAGTTCTTGTGTTCAAAGTTTTCTTCTGCAGGCTGTTGGAAGCCTGATGCCTATAGCAGCCCTTCACTTTTCCTCACAAAAGTCTTCCTCCTACTCACCCTTATTACAACTTACTACCTGAAATTGGACCAAGACCTCATCTTCTTGTGCAGGTTTGGCCTAGTTTATGATTTAGAACGATATTGTTCCGAGTTTACTTCCATCCATCACCCTTTATCAACAAATCATGACATTTAAACTGATGGGCCTCAGGCTTACTCCTGCTGTAATCCAGGAGTGACTTCTAACGCCAACATTTCTGGCACCGTTGCAGGGGATGAAGTTGAAGATTTTTCTCGGGATTGAACGACATTGAGTCTTTGATTCTGAAGGTGCATCAAGCATCAGAGCCCTTGAAGATTGCTACTGTGCACCTGGCGACTCCACTGTTTCCACTTCACTGTTTTAGCTATGGCTACTTTTAGCACACCTGAAAGCTGACCCAGAGGAGATTTTTCGAGAAGGTTTCAACAGCTTCTTTCTCAGCTTGAGAAGTTTCCTGGGAGGACATAATGTTAGGATATGGCCTCTGATGGTGAACAAAGACCAGACACATTCAAAGCTGTGCATATTTCACCGGGTGACTCCATGATCTGAGGATTGGTTGACGACTCCACTAATTCGATATGGAAAATATCTTAGCTCAAAGGTTGGATTTCTGTGACTTTTCCCAGATAGTTGGTTTGCCTAATCCACTTCCAGATAGAGATGAATGGGAAGATATCCTCCTTGAATTTCAAGAAAAAATTTCATAGGTACCAGCTGAGCATTTACTGGACTTTCATGAGGTTATTCATCGACTTAATATCATGCATGAAGATGTCCATATTAATATTTTTAAGTATTGATTAAAAGGAGCCGCTCTTGATTGGTGTTGATCTCTTCCCACTGCAAGCATCCATTATTTGATGGGTTTTCATACAACTTTCAATTCATTTTGTAAAGATTACTTCCCAACTGAGTGTTTGTATGAAAACTACTGTGATGAGTTTTCTTTGCTTCATAAAGCCTCTGCCAACCCTGAAGACCATGTTTGTGATGAAGCTTTTACTGTGGAGGAAAGCATTTGCTATGAAAATCTAGAGGCATTGGATGATATTAATTATGTTATCCCTAGCATGGAAGCATCTGACATCATTTTAGATACATCTGTTCCTTTAGATGTTCATAAAGATAAACATGCCTCTTGTGAGAATTTGAAGTTTATAGAGAAGATGTTGTCTATAGTAGATGGCTCTCCTGAATATAGGGTTGAAGTAGATGTTCCTAGCAGCTTGGCTTATGATGACGAAGACCTTCCAGTTTTTAAAGAAGAGATGGTTGTGGAAGAGGTTGCCCATGATATATTTTTACCTAGGATTAAAGAGAAAAATCTTATGTATGAACAACCAGAAGCAACAGTTACCGCTATCGCTGAAATGGATATTTTTAACAGTTATATTCTCGATGGGATCACTATTATAGAGGTTGATCATAGAAATGAAGGGCAACCCTTTTTTGATGAATGTTCTAGTGATGATGAGCAGCAAGCTTATTCTACATTTGATCACTATGAAGACACTAACCGACATGACAATAAGCAGAGCTTTCCCATGGTCCCTATTTATGATGATTATGAATTTGATCCTTGGGAGAGCCATGGAGAAGAGGAGGAGGATCCGAAGATGCAGTTTACAGAATGCGCAGAGACAGTCAGCAAGCATCCACCACCTGAGATCAGTCAACCTACGCCAGCTATCCACCCACCTGTGCTTACCAGAGATATTCAACCACTTGTCAACAACTATGTAGCAAAGGAGGCTGCCTGCCGCTCATTTTCTGGAGTTTTCCATTGGTCCTATGAGCCTGTGAAGGAATACATGGAGTTGTATTTCCTTCATAATTTGGAGCCGCCCTATTTCATCTCGACTTCAGCCTGTAAGGAGGAGTTGAAGAGTGTAACCATTCTGCTGTCATGGTTACACCATCTATTTGTGATCATCAACAAAAGGAAGGAGCTTCTATTCAGGAAGTTGCTTAATTGGCTATGGTGGAATTTTTCTTTCACCTAGCCCCATGTAAAGGAATTTATTAGTTTAGGACCGTACATAAATAATCTCCTTGGAGCATGTGTTTTTATCTTTTATTTTCACTTATCGACATGTATTTTTAAGTAGTGTGTTTTGAGCTCGACTCTGTAGCCCAAGAGAAGGCAACTGGAACTGTAGAAGGAGTTCTTAGAGCATCGCAGGGATGAATCTATCCCCCATGGAGCCTAATGTTAGCACCAATTCATGCAAGTCATGAGCACCAAGCGCAACACACCGAATAAGTCCATTTTAGGCCTAAAATCAAGTGGGCGGGCATTTTGCTTTGAATGGTGAGGATCCACAGATGGAGCAGATTGACGATCATCGAGTAAGTCTGAGTCGGAGAGTTGCACGAGGTCTGGCGCATGAGCTCATCTTTTATGGCCAAAATCATGAAATGATGAGCCATTTTGACATTTCGGCTACCGGGACTTCAAAGGACACGAGGTCTCTCTCTTCCACTGCATTTAGAAACCCTGAAATGTGAAATGTGAAAAAACCCCTAGGAGCCATTTCAACTATCGGGACTTCAAAGGACATGGGGTCTCTCTCTTCCACTACATTTCAAAATCCCAAAACGCGAAATGCAAAAAGCGCCCAGGAGTGATTTCGACATTTCAGCTACCGGGACTTCAAAGGACACGGGGTCTCTCTCTTCCACTGCATTTCAAAACCCCAAAACGTGAAATGCGAAAAGCGCCCAGGAGCCATTTTGGCATTTCGGCTACCGGGACTTCAAAGGACATGGGGTCTCTCTCTTCCACTGCATTTAGAAATCCCAAAACGCGAAATGCAAAAGGCACCCATGAGCCATTTTGACATTTCAGCTACCGAGACTTCAAAGGACATGGGGTCTCTCTCTTCCACTACATTTCAAAACCTAGAAACGTGAAATGTGAAAAGCGCCCAGGAGCCATTTCAACATTTCGACTATCAGGACTTCAAAGGACATGGGGTCTCTCTCTTCCACTACGTTTCAAAACCCTAAAACGCGAAATGCGAAAAAGTACCCAGGAGCCATTTCATCATTTTGGCTACTGGGACTTCAAAGGACATGGGGTCTCTCTCTTCCACTACATTTCGAAACCCCGAAACGTAATATGTGAAAAATCACCCAGGAGCCATTTCGACATTTCAGCTACCGAGACTTCAAAGGACACATGGTCTCTCTTTATGTTTTCAGTCTCGACCACCCTCCATGGAAGAAGCAGTTAATGAATATTGATAAGGTGGTTGAGACCTCAACTCAACTCATCAATGGAGGGTGTGGAAAAGGCCTGGAGCAATCGGCCCGTGGTACCCTTGTATGCAGGTCCCCCTGCAAGAGACATGATGAGTTAAGGTGGCATCTGACAAAGGATTTCCATCCAGGTTTGAATGAGGAGCTTGCACACACTAATTTGGAATTTAATTTCTTAGCTACCTTCCTACTATGAAGGTGGAAAATTTCCCTGAGTATATATACTCAATTTTTGTATTTCTGCGAGCATGGATGGTAGAGTAGAGCTCCCAACTATAATGTTTTAATGAAGCACTGGTTTTCCTGGCTATGTATCTATACATGAGATTTCTTTGTTTAATGTAAGGCAACTCTCTTTTTCATCTTGTTTTGATCTCAAACTGAAAGGGTTCATGATTGAATGATTCACATGAATTGCCGTGACTGTGTTATGATAAAGGATTTATCATAATTCTGTTATGTTCTTTTAGTGTTTTTGATTTTGAATATAAGAAGTTCTTGTGTTCAAAGTGTTATCACCCCATAATTTATGGGAATCATCTTATGACTTGGATATTATTGATTATCTGTATCTAGTGTTTATTGCAAAATTTATTTCTCATTTTGAAAAAAGAATAGTGGATTGGTTCGAAGTGGTAAAAGTTTAACGCTGGTGGGAAAAGACAAAGTTGGTTTGTTCGCCGAAATTTGGTGAAGTTGGCGAAAAATTAAAAATGGCCCCTCGGCCTTTGCATTTATGCAGAAGTTTTATGGATAAATGAGCAAAATTTGTCCTCGGCCTGTGTGCAGGGTTTAGTTAGGTTTATCAAGATATTTTGACAAAAGTTTTAGCAAAAATTACATTGGCATCGGGCCAACCTCCTAAATCTCAACACCAAGGTATAAGCATCGTCCAATACACCTACAACAAACACAAACCAAAGTCAGCGCCAACACCAATACCAAACCCCAAGCCTCGGGCTCATTACTTGACATACCATGTGACTGTTGCTTTATGTAAATGCACAAACTCCATTTCACCTCGCAAATGAGGGATGTTGCCCACAGGGAACCAAAAAATATATGAAATGCAGTTTATTACCCCTTGCCAGATGTTTGAATCAGCTGCGAGGTGTCTTATGCAGAAGAGTTGCCAAGTCTAGGTGTCGGAGTATTGGGCTAAGAAACGACAGTAACTATGCGCAGATACAGTTTTCATGCGCCATATGCAATAGAGATCGTCCCCAAGGTTAATGTACAGGTGTCTAATATAGGTGATATCATTGTGGTTTCTCAGGCCGCATGCGCCCACGAAGAGCAGTAGCATGTAAGGTTGCAACGGTGGTCATAGCAAATGGACAGAACCACATCATATTATTCTAAAAAGACCTTGAGACCTCCTGCAAACTCAAAATGGAGCATGCCATGATAAGTTAAATGGCAGAGTCGAATGTTCAATTAAATGGAAGAGATTAGGGTATGATCGGGGTATATGGTAGATGGAAGATTTTAGATATTCTTCTGCTTCAACCAATGAGCTCATGAAATCTATGAAACGGATATATCAGAAGTCCATAAAGGTATCCGCCGATTATGGTTACTTAAAAGAGAGTCCAGAGTGCTTAGTTCATGGTGGAAACATTGCTTCGTTTTGACTATTGCACAGGCCATGACAGAACAGGGTTGTGTTTAAGATTTGTGCTGACTTTACCAAAAGGCGAATATCCTTGCTGTCCAGATTTGTTCTTTTACCAGCACTAGAATTACTATACTATCCAGAAGTGAACGCTCATCTGTACAAGCGCCTTGGCTGCCTGGATGTGGTCCAAAACATGAAAGATCAGTATCATATAGGAAAATGCGAAGTTGCAGTGATTAAGGATTGTTTGATTATGGAAATGTTGGAGGTGTCATTAAACATACGATAGAAGCAACATAGAGTAATGGTAACCCTCTCGAGCAACCATCTCGAGCTTATCCTCTGCATAATTCTTTATGCTATCGTAAACAGGTTATGTGAGTTGGTGTTTGGTGTTTGGACCCAGTGTTGCTCGACAGATTATGTCAAAAATGCGAGCCTGATTACATTGCTAATGTTATGTTAAAATTTAATGCAAATCTTGGCGGGTTGGAGCATTTTCCTTGTGAGAGGCAAGTTTCCAAGGGATCGCCCTGTCTCTAGTCCTGAAACTAGCAATGCTTATGAGCAATGGTTTACTCCTGATGATGCACAGAGGATCACCAAATCCAGGGCAACAACACACAATGCCTCTCATGAAAAAGAAACAGAGTCTCCGTTGAATATACTTTCTGCTGCTGAGGTGCAGGGCGGGACAACTTCATAGCTCCTATTATGAAAATTCTCAGTTGAGGGCTGCTATAGCTATTAGCCTGGGGAGCCAGAAAGTTCAGAATTACTATCCAAATACCTTTGGCAGACCTTTTGACTGTATGCATAACATGTTAGAGTATGGAGGTCCAGAATTGATGGCCACGATTGCAGCCAGTTTGAAAGATTTTTCTACCTCTGGTAATAGAAAGCCTGATAATCTATTTGTAGCTTCATCAATGTAATTGTTGGGACAAGAGTCACAATTGTTGCCTCTAGTTGATGCTAATACGGAGGATTCCCTGCCAACCTAAATCACCTCAGGGCACACAAGTGGTTTACAAATTGAAGGCACCAGTCCTACGACAGACTAAAGTTATTATACAAGTATCATATTATCATTTGGAAGGATCCCTGCTCATTGGAAAAATATCCCAGATCTAGTCATTGACTGAAACATGTGGCAAACAGGGAGCCTGTCTTCGACTTGATGTCCACATGTTTAAGGAGCAGTTAAGCACAGGTGGCAATAATTTAATGACTAAATATCATCATATCAATCAACTATCCGGTCTTCTAGGAGCAGATCATCATCAGGGGGCGAATTCATTCAACATTTTGGATATCAGCAGAGCACAAGTGGCATCCTCCAGCAGGGCACTCGATTTGCAGTTGAGAGATTATGGGAGGAAAGTCAGCCAGAATAAAAGCATCTCCTGAATTCGAGGCAACCAAAGGGACAAATGGCCATCATTTCCCAGATTTGAGGGACAAACATCAACAACCTTCCAACGAATTGGAGACAAATACAGCAACAGTTTTTAAACACAGTTTCCTTTTAATTTACTATTGTATTGTTCTAGGAGACAAATTGACACATGTCAATCTTTGTAACTGTTTTTCTATTTTGAGAAAACAGAGTTAAGGCCCGAATCTTTGAGGGCTGGGTGGGGTTTTTATTATATATAGAGCTGTAAAAGATAGAATGGGGGTTCGACTGGGCTGATAGGGGAGGCTCGACCTGTGTGAGAGGTCCAGAGCTGTAATTTTCATTTTCTTTGCTGGAGCATTGGCTGTGTTTATCCAGAGAAGTTCTCTGTAATCCTTTAATGATATCAGTGAATATTTCTCTGTAATTTTTATGACAGATCAGCAATAGACATATTTCTTTGACAGGATTCTTGTGTAGTTATAGTGGTGGTGTTCTTCCTCTGTTTAATGTTTCTCCCTGTGGTCATGATGCTCGTATTCTTTTTCTTATTATCAGAAGGAAAGTTATAGCGGTATAATTTATCAGCGTATACTCTGCCTCTCGGCTTCTGATGATCTTTATGTTTTCTGCAAAAGGCTAGCTTAGGGATTCTTAAATGCTCCTTTGCCTGTCTTTTTCCTCACCTATTTTTCCTCAAATTAACACCATCTAAACTCAATACGATCCATTATTGTTGCTACCTTGCCTTGTGAAAGAGCTCTGTCCATATCTGAGTTTGAATCACCTAGTCTAAAACGCAGACCCCATTTGCCCAATGGCCCTCCTTGTTGTCCCAAACTGACCATCTAAAAACCAAAATCAAAACCCTGTACCTTATAGCTAGCCTAACATCCATTACAAACAAATTTAAATCTGAAAGAGAGATCCCTCTCTGAGTCTTGGAGGGCTAGATCCAAGACTCGAAGCGGTTCGAGGTTACCTCTGTGTTTGCCTCAGCAGCCTTAGGCAAATTATAGAGTGCTAACACAAAGTTTTCTTTTGCAGGCTATTGGAAGCCTGATGACTACAACAACTCTTCACTTTTCCTCACATAAGTCTTCCTCCTTCTCACCCTTATTACAACTTACTGCCTGAAATTGAACCAAGACCTCATCTTCTTGTGCAGGCTTGGCCTAGTTTCTAAGTTAGAACAATATTGTTCCGATTTTACTTCCATCCATCACCCTTTATCAACAAATCGTGACATTTAAAATGATGGGCCTTAGGCTTACTCCTACTGCAATCCAGGAGTGACTTCTGACACCAAAAGTGACAGACCTTGGATCCTCCCAAACGGATCTCAACCGTTCGTCTTCCAAATGAAAGGGTCTTCCCTTTTGAGACTTAAATCTCTCTATCCTTCCTAAGATTCGTTAGTTCTGAAAGACTTAGGAAATAGCACATGCTTTACGCTCTTTCTCCTGGGCTTAACAAACTCCTTTTCCTAGGAGACTCAAAACTGATGGGAGCGTATACATGAAAACAAGAAATTGTTCCCAAGGTCGACAATCTCATAATTCATTTTCTTAAACTTGAGCTACTACAGGGCTTGAACAATTACGTGTACAAACGATATAGTTCCCTACTTGCTTAAATAAAAAATCAAGCAAAGATAAATGGACACATTCTAATCATCAAGAAAACATGCACATCCTTGAAACATTCATAGGATATCTAACTTTAATTTACAGTTGCAGTTCAATTACACAAGATATGAGAATACTTATCTGTTACAGGTTGCAGCCAACTAGCTGATTGTGGGTGTTCTCCTTTCCACCCAACCATAGGCTCAGAGGCATTCATTCTTATCACTCTGGCCACCCCCGTGTTGAGCGATGATATCACTAGGGAATTATGCCATTTCTCAGATACCTTCTCTCTATCAAAACATCCCTATGAGGTTTATCAGATGCTTCCCCAACATCAAGTTTGCAACCTTCCTCTTTTATTTTTCATATCCGGGTCACACGTTCTCTTGTGTGTGTGAATTCTTGTCTGGTGCCTCTCCTTCTCTCTGTAGAGGCTCACGTGTGCACCTCTTCTTCCTTGTGTCTTCTCATTGTCTCTATTTTCTGTATATATTTTCCCAGGATGGTTCTCAACCTATCATGTTACTTCTATCAGAAGGAAACTCAGGTCAACCTAGTATGCCAGACCCTGTGGTACCTAGGGCTGACATTCTTCAATCAGACCATGCTTCCATTCATGGGGGTGGTTGAGTATTCAATCACCAGTCCTTCCTTCAATATTAACTAATACCTCTCCTTGGGATCTGGAGGGGGTTCATTACTCCTAACAAGGGGAAATTTGGGGTCATTTGACATAAGGAACCTTCTCTTATAGTTTTCCCATTCTTTACTCTAGTGATATCATGGCCAATACTTCAAGGCTTCACCCTCACAGTCAATTATTGGAAATTCAAACAATAATAAATTTACATTGTTCACATGCCATATCATGGTAATCATAATTAATGATTAATTACAGGTCGGGGGAAACATGGGTGTTACAATCCCCTCCCCTTTAAAAGGAGCATTGTCCTTGGTGTTCTTTCTCAACAACACATGTCATGCCTCTGTCATTCATCTTCTTTAGAAATATTGATCCTCTTTCTGGGTCAATTCCTTTCAGAATCTTGGCCTTCGTCACATGCCTTCAATAATATTGGACAACAAGCATGTTAATCACAATTTCATGTGAAAACCTTTTAATGTTGTTCAAAATTCAAGAGGAAAATTTCATAATGAAGCATGCTACTTATCTGTGTAGTTTGTGGATATGCATATACATGATCCCAATCAATATTTTACAAGGATGATCAAAGTCTCCTCTTCCTTGTGGTCAATCACCCTTCAGGCCCAGGCTCAAGCATCCCCTTCTCTTCTATACAGTCCCTTGGGTGATCTGTCTTGCCTTTCCAAGGTTTTCTCACCTAGGAATAACTCTAAAGCTTCGTTGAGCCTTATAGTTGAGGCGTCACTCAGAATTGCTCTGTCGAGGAGTCCCTTTGGCTTGTGTTGCCATAACACAACATGTTCTAGGGTGATCATGGCTTACCACAGGTTTTCTTGTCCTAGCAATAGTTGTCTTTCATGATTTCCAACTTGACAACCTTCATCTGTCCTTTCTGGATGGATTTTTTGTTCTCACCTATATCATAGGTATACATAAATTTATGAGATATCATCATAAATTTTAATTTCAACATTTTATTGCAAATCTGTCACCCATAGAGTTTTCAATTCCATATTTATTTTCATATTTGTTCCATACAAGGATCAGATCCACAAACATGGGACTTTCCTTCCCATAGTAGTTTGGCTTAGCAGGCAATTGTTCTTCCTTATGGGCTTATGATACTCCCATATCCAAGACCCTTTTCTTCCCGCAATTTCAACATTCCTTAGCCAAACAAATTATTAGTTTTCATGCAAATTATATTTTCAAAATCACGAATACTAACAATTCAAGTCATTTTAATCTAAGGAAGGGTACAAGGAAAAAGGAAATATATTATTGTTTACGTATGCGTCCTTTCAACATACTAATTTTAATTTTTTTTAGTTTTTCAAATGCAATTTAGATATCAAATAACTTTAATCAACGTGCCAATCTCCATGGCCACATCCATACCCAATGTACCCTTACATTGGTTTTAAATTATTATATTTCATGTCAGGAACTTTTGCTAAGGGGTGTTGGGACTCATCCCACTTATTACCATATGGATTCTCTGTCCATATTTATTATTATAGAAGAACCGTATTTTCTTCTCTGAATCGACCACAACCTCAAATCATCACTCATGAAACTCAAAGTTTCACATGAATTCCTTTAAGCATTTCTTTCCTTACCAATAATTAGGGTAACAATACTTAGGGTCACCTAATTTCTCTCTTTACCAATTGTACACTCTGTAGAGTATTGGAAGATACTTCTTCCACAATGGGAAACCCTATATATGCCCCATTCTTTTACCACATGCGTCTTCTCAATGCATTAAATCAACGTGCTGTCTATGAGCACTTTTGTTTCCAATGATTCTTTGATTGGTCAATGCAGACATATCAGTTCATGAATTCAGATACTTGATAAATGCCGACATAATTCAAAACTGGATTCGCAAATCATCCATAGAACCTAATCATAGTACGAGTTTACACAGTATTAATGTGTGGGTTCCTTGTAGGGTCACCCATCGATCATTCATAGATCGACGATTCAAAGTGATTGCGGAACCCCAATGTGCTCGCTCTTTATTAGAGAGTTCAATATCCACAACCTGAAAAGTGCTCGCCCGACTCTTTTAATCATGGTCATTGATAATCCATACCGACGAGATTAATAGTGTTTGTTTATTGTGAACCGTGAACTAGAACATCCGTTAATTTCGCCTTTGTGCTCCGCAATGATTCCCGATCATCGATCTCATCGAATGGATGGAGTTTGATTTGTTAACTCTAGTGGATCTTTAAGTCAATCTGATGGATGAGATCGGGTTTCCCTCTGATGAACGACTCACATTCACCTCCTCTATCAGGTACTTGATTAACCTAATTCGGTCAGGGTTTTCTTCCTCGATCTTCACGATCTCAATCTGTAGCTGATCAAAGAGATTTCTACAATCTTGTTCCTAAAGTCTATATAAAGGAGGTTTTTAACCTTGATTTGGGAACATAAAACATTTTTTTTTTAAATGTAATCCATGATTCGTATATATATATAAAGTATTCAGAACATAAATAAAATGTTAGAAATGGCAGAATAACAACAATATAACCAAAACAATCACCACAATAGCACTGAAATGATATAAGAATAACAAAAAAATTAACACTTTGATCCTGAAAGCAATGTTCACGGGCCTCTTCGAGGGGGAAACCTCCAGTTGAGAAGATATATATTACAATAATATCCAAGCTAGGGTTCTCATACCCTCGACTCCTATTTATACTAAATATGTCTATCAAAAGAAGTATCTAGAGGAAGATCCTTCTAGAAGCGGAAGCTTCTATTAGGTCTTCTTACATTCGACTTATTCTATTTTATTGCAAGGCCTTATTAATATTGACCTTTATTACATCCGAATATATTGTTCTACCTATGTGTGGGTTAGGACCCTAACATGTCCTCCCCCTTAAAAACACCCTTGTCCTCAAGGCTTGAGATGTGGAAATTACTGCACAATGGTAACTGGTTCCCAAGTGGCATCTGTTGGAGTTGTATCTTTCCACTAGACTAATACTTCATTTATGGTTCTCTGATGCAGGCAATGCTCATGCTGGCCCAAAATTTCTTGTGGCTATAGCCAAATGGATCCTTCTTCGACTAACTTGGGAAGGTTGGTTTGAATTTGGCACTTAGTTCCAATCACCTTCTTTAAGCATGAAACATGAAAAATAGGATGTAGCTTCGAATGACTAGGAAAAGCTAACTGATAGGCTACTTGTCCCACATGCTTGAGAACGGTATAAGGACCATAAAATTTGGGCTCTATCTTCTGACAATGCTCGACCTTGAGGGAAGTTTTCTTGTAAGTTTGTAGTCGAAGAAACACCTAATCCCCTTCTGCAAATTGACGTTTAGAGCGAACTTGATCTGCCTGTTGCTTCATGCGATTCTGTGCCATGAACAAATTCTCTTTGAGGGTATGGAGAATAGCCTCTTGAACTATAAGCATTTGGTCAACTGCCTGTACCTTTGAGACACCAAGTAAGTATGAGTAAATTGAAGGTGGCTTTTGTCCATATACCACTTCAAAAGGAGTCATGCGTGTAGATGTATGGTATGAAGTGTTGTACCACCATTCAGCTAGGGGTAACCATTGAGCCCACTGATTTTGATCTTCCAAGGAAAAACACCTCAAATATGTTTCCAAACACTTGTTGACAACACCATCAGTCTGGGGATGATAAGCTGTGTTGAGATGCAATTGGGTGCCTTGTAGATTGAAAATTTCTTGCCAAAAATTGCTTGTGAAAGTTGGATCGTGATCAGAAACAATAGAGTGTGGCATGCCATGAAGCTTGAATACCTGATCCATGAAAATTGAGACACCGTGGATGTTGTAAATAGGTGTTGAAGAGTGAAAAAATGAGCATACTTGGAAAGGAGATCAAAAACCACCATGATGATTGATTTATTTCCCGATTTGGGTAAGCCTGTAGTAAAATCCATAGAGATATCCTTCCAAATAGAAGGTGGAATCGGAAGCGGTTGTAGTGTGCCCGAAGATTTGGCTGTTTCTCCCGTGTTGCATTGACATGCATCACATTCAACGGAAAAATTATGAATGTCCTATTTTATACCATCCCAGAAAAAAGAACGTTTGACCCTGTCATAGGTTTTGGTGAACTTGGAGTGCCCCGCTGTGGGTGTAGCATGAAGCTCAGAAAGTACCGTGGATTGTTTACTTAAATAAAAATGAACTTTGTATCAAATCTCATCATGGAGCCAAGAGTACCTTGGGGAAGCTGGAGCATTGGACTGCAATTGTTGGATCAGATGTGAACTTTTGGGATCTTGTATCCATTCCCGATGAACAGTTTGGAGCCAATATGGTACAATGAAGGAAAGAGAAAAAAGGAATCCTTCATCTTCATATTTTTGGGAAAGTGAATCCATCGCCACATTGTCTTTGAATTTCTTGTAAATGATATCGTAATCATATCCAAAGAGGTTAGTCACCCATTTTTGTTTCTCTGGGGATGAAATGCATTGTTCTAGAAAATACTTGAGGCTTTGATGGTATGTCTTAATTTGGAAACGTTGCCCAAATAGATAAGGGCGCCACAGATCAAAAACATGCAGAATAGCCAACATTTCCTTTCCATAGATTTATTTTCCTAGATTTCTTTTAGATATTGTCTTGCTGGTAAAGGCCAAAGGCAGACCCTCTTGCATAAGGACAACACCAATTCCTTTCCCTGAGGCATCACATTCCAAGATAAAGGTCTGTGTGAAATCAGGAAGGGCCAGGACTGGAGTGGTGCAGATGGCCATCTTCAATGTTTGAAAAGCTTGAGCAACAGCTGGAGTCCAAGTGAAAGAGTTCTTTTTTAGAAGAGCAGTGAGAGGTTTTGCAATCTTTCCATAATTCTTAACAAACTTGCGATAATAACCTGTTAAGCCCAGAAATCCACGCAAGATTTTGAGAGTCTTTGGGTGAGGCCAGTCTTGCATAGCTTCAATATTTTTTGTATCCTCTCTGACACCATCCTTTCCAACCAGATGACCCAAGTATTCTACTTCTGAGGTGCCAAAAGAACATTTAGTTTGTTTTAGGAAAATTTGGTGCTGAGAGAGTAGACGGAGAACTTGATGTACATGAGAAAGATGGTCTATCCAGGGTTTTCTATAGATGAGGATATCATAAAAAAATAAAAGACAAAATGACTAAGAAAATGACAGAAGACATAATTCATGAGGCTTTGGAAGGTGGAGGGGGAATTACACAAGCCAAAGGGCATGACCAAAAACTCATAGTGGCCCTCATGAGTTCTAAAGGCAGTTTTGGGAATGTTTGCCTCTTTTATACGTATCTGGTGGTAGCCTGAATGAAGATCAAGTTTAGTAAAGAATTGTGTGCCACTCAATTCATCCAAGAGGTCATCAATGACAGGAATGGGAAATTTGTCTTTAATGGTAAGTTTGTTGAGGGCATGAAAGTCAGGACACATTCACCAAGAACCTTCTTTCTTCAGGACCATGACCATAGGAGAAGAGTAGGGGCTCGTGCTAGGGAGGATAATGCCTACATTAAGGAGTTCCTGGACCATTTTCTCAATTTCATATTTTTGGGTAAAGGGGTGACGATACGAACAAATATTGGGAGGAAGGTTTTCGGGTACAAGGGGAATGGAATGATCATGAACACCACAGGAAGGAGGGAGTCCCTGGGGAGTGGAAAATACCACTTGATGTTTAGAAAGGATGGATTGGAGGCCTTGTGGCACTGAGGGTGTCTCTGTTGCTTGTATGGCATGGAGTTGGGATATAACACCAGAATGACCTTTTTTGAGCGGCTTTTTCATGTGATGGGAACTAATGATCTCAGGGGAATTGGCGGTGAATATTTGAAACTTATATTGGTGGCCCTCCTGGTTGAATTGCATGGTTAATTCCTTAAAATCCATGAGAATGGGACCTAAAGGCCTTAGCCAGTCTGCACCCAACACAATTTCACAACCGCCCATGTTGATAGAAAACATATGAGATTTCAGGTGGTAGTCACCAATTTGGAGACACACATTTTCACAACATCCTCCACATTTCATTGAGCCACTATTGGCAATCATGATTTGGAAATTATTGACGGCATGGATGTAGCAATGAGTTTCTTGGGAAATGAGACAATGAATAAAAATATGGGTGCTTCCAATATCAACCAGAATGATGACCTTCCGATGCTTGATGTAACCAATTAGCTTGAGGGTTTGGGGGGCAGAGAAGCCAGTGAGAGCATTGAGGGAAATGACTAGTTCTACTTCGGGAGGGTCTAAGGGAGGGGTTATGTTAGTGGTTTTAGGTGACTCAGACACAAAGGGAGTTTCAAGATCCTCTTCTAAAATATCCTCGGAGATGGACATAAAAAGATTTTGTTCCTTACACTTGTGGCCCAAGAAATATTTGTCATCACAATTATAACAAAGGCCTTTGAGTTGGCGTTCAACC
>JZKD02S1898382.1:298993-313432 GCA_000966675.3 Picea glauca
TCTTATACTATTGTTCATTTCTCATTGGATATAGTTGAATGGTTTAAGTATAAGTTGAAAAAGGTTTTAAATTGTACTTGATACTGATTCACCCCCCTCTCAGTATCAACACCTTTGTCCTCCCTTCGTATGACTGAGGGATATCACCTCGGCTCAACTCCCTGAGTGCTAATCGATGGTCTAATTCGAAGGTCGTGATTAAATCAATAGTGAATATAGACGGCTAGGAAGGATTGCATAGTCTCGACTAGCACAATGTTTAAACTCGTTGTTGAGTTTCACAATGGGAGATGCAAGTTGGTGGACGAATCAATGTGATCCGTTGATTTTTTTACGGGTGACGATCGACGATCGTTGGGGATTGCGGAACTGTAACTTATGCGATCGTTAACTCAACCCTTTGATCTCGCAATGGCTCCCTACCATTGATCTTCCCTTATTGATATCTTACAGTCAGGACTTAATTGGATTTTGATCCGAAGGTCCTCCTCTGCAAATCCCAAATCTGACAGTTGTTGTAGTTTTCTACTGATTTCATCCTTCGATGGTCACAATCTATTATTTCCTTATATCGATGGATCATGTAGATTACTTGCCTTACCGCAACATGTTTTATGTAGAGGTATATATAAATGAAAATATGTATCAAGCATACATATCTCGAGACTTATCATAACAGTTTCCACAAAGACTTCACCTACCAACACACATTGTAACCCTAATAATAGTGGTTTAACACATCATGAATAGAGACTTCTTCAGGTTAATCTCAGAACATAGCTTTCTTCTATTATTATTCTATTATATTAGCTAAATGAATTGTACATAAGTTACATAAGGATCTAAATGCCTTTTTCAACCTGAAGCATTCAATAATTCCTCCTCTCTTCTCTAATTACTTTATGTTGGTCTATTTTCTACCTTTTTGGCCTGATTAACATTCGTTTTTGGCCACCCTCAATGAATATAAGGCTTACAATAATATACAAAAGGGCTTATGGAATGTTAACTCTTCATATCCATAGTTAACTCAATTAATCTCCTAAGGATCCTCTTTGATCCCCAAATCTCTCCAAAGATCACTAAGATCTCTCAACAAACCAATTCTCACTCACTCATGTCCTCATGCACACGAACATACCAGATTTAGAGATCCTCCTTCCAAGTATATTGCTTCAATCCTTATGAAAAGCCTCATAGGGACACTCAACATTGAGCTTCCCTCTCATTTGAGAGCTTGTAGTCAATCACATGGTATCCACCTGGTAGTTTAACATACATAAGCATAACTATGTTTCCCTTTCTATGCAATAGCAATTAGCAAGAAAACACTCTTGCCTCAACTTTCATGAAAAAATTCCCCACTCATAAATATAGTCTGGGCAATTATAACCATGCCCAAGGTAATAAAACAACCAATCTAGTTTCCAACTGGTATTGATCAACAAACCTTCCGATCAAGTAAATTATTTTCTAGATTCCCTTCACTATGGTCCAACTATATTTATATGGCTACCATCCACCACTGGATGTCAATCTGGCCCATTGGGCTTCTAGAAGTGCCCCAACACATCTGTTACCACATTCAAGATCATTATTTAATCAACCATTTTACCTTATCTACAATAAATTTTAATGTCTAATAAAATTTGGACTATTCCCTTAAATCCCAAATACAATTTTGAATTATGTTACTTACTAAGTATTCTAGTTCAAAACTCCAGAGTATCCTTAGGTCATAATCAGTCTTAACCATTACACCTAGAATTATTCTTTTTTTTCAGCAATAGTCAGGGATGGAGGTCACTCTCCTCCTCCCACAAGAATTCTAGCAGACTATTTTCCTATCCACCAAGCAAGGGAGGCTGCTGTGATTTCTCAGTCAATCACTCTATATTTCTACAACTTTGTTTATCATATTGATTAGAAAAACATTGCCCAATAATTCCTATACCAAGAAACAAAATCTGTTCCTCAATTCCCTTTGAACCCCTAGATTTGTGCATGCTCTCCCTTTTTCAAACAATGGTCACCAGACTCATTCGTCTGATCGTGAGGGATTATACACATATATAAGGTTTGATCCTTCATTAAAGCAGTAATTATTACTGCTGCAGATCCTTTCAATCCATTCACATCCAAGTATTTCTATTAGTTCACATCGGCATAATCCCACTCCTGTATGATTGGATATCACTTCCAAAAGAAATGATAGTCTTATTCTACCACCGTCTAACATGATTCAATCTTGTTGCGTAAAATCCCAACTGAATTTTAATCTACATCCTTCAATTAACTTGTGCAAATAACTTCCATACGATGGTGGTAGTCTCAGCAGGCTCATGTTATCCTAGCCTTTTGACTGTTCTCCATCCTATCTAGGCCTGTGTATGAATCATGATCTGCTATATAGGGTAAGGTAGTACACCCTCTCCCTTAAATATTTTCTAATAATATTTTTATGTGACTCGTTCATGAGCCCAAGTAGGCCAAGCATTGTTTTCATTCTCTGATACCACTTTGTAAGACACCCAACCCCTAAATACTCCTTTAAGGGATGGGGCATAAAATTTCATTTTCCCTAAACCATGTTACATCCTCTTTCCAGGATCTCCATCATGTTCTGCTCATCAAGAGATTTCCATCTACTATCGTCATGCTTGAATTCGAGCTTAGAATTGAGAGATAGTCCCTTCCAAAATTCTTCGAGCGTTAATAGTCAAGGGCCACATGACGTCCATGTGGATCCATATCATACATATTATCCATAATTCTGAGAAGTCTCAGAGGTCCCATCGCTCCCGTATCTGTGGTGTAGATACACCCACGATTAATTCCGATGAAGGATCTTCCTCCTCATTCAGGTATATGATTAAGGGTAGTTCGATGCATGAAACCTCCCGGAGTCTCGAAATCCCAAAGTCTTGTAAGCTTTACACATGGCTTCAACCTTCGGGCCCTTCGGTCTCTCTACAACACTACATCCTAACTCTTCTGAAGTTCCTATTTCCCGAACTTCTGTAACATTTCCACGTAACTCCAACCCTTCTAGATTATCCTTGACACCTTGCTCCAAACCTCTGGAATCCTGAAGTCCCGGATTCCCAAAGGGCCCACTCTCGTACATGGGGTCATACTGGATTACAAGGACAAATACAAGTGGGTCCCTCATGCTCCTTCTGCTATATGGACCAAGCAGTGAGTGTCAGGTGTGGTATGTGGGCGAGGATGTGATGAGATGTGTCCCCTTCAGAGTGTGACATGTGCACGTGTTATTGGGTCTATAGGGTATGTGATATGCATGAATCCAAGTAACACATGGCATGGAAAAGTTGGTTCCACGTTGCCCTAGGTGACTTCACTGTTCCACGTCACTCCGGACTGATCGTCTTTCATGCTCTTCGATCTCATGACCAAGGTATGTCCATGTAACCACTGGATCAACGGCCTTTGTTACTTCATAAATTTGGTGTTCAGGGGTTTCATGGCGTAAAATTCTCCTTTCTCCCAAAGTAGGTCAATGCCAAGCTGGACACCATCTAGATCGAACTATCATGAGTGGTCCCTAAGTCCCTTCGGATCGACGGTTCTCGTTAATTCAGGATTCTGACATTCGAGAGTTCAAGCATTCCATGTTCCTCCTAGAGTACCAAGTCTTCAGACTACAGGAACTAGTGACACACGTCCCCTGTCTATCAATGGTTGAGATTTACTCCATTGTTTGCGACTTCGGGAGTCTGCACACTTTAAAGACTCTCGTCCAACTTCCTCCAGAGTGCCAAGTCTCCGGACTAGGATATCTCTTGTCGCATGGCCTGTCATCCGACGGCCCAAACCCACATCGGGCTTCATTACTTTGTTCCCTTCACACATCAACAACCCCAATCTCCTAAAGTGGTCAACACCAGATTGAATAAGGTGTGGATCTAACGTAAGACACTTGGCAAAAGGAAAGGGTGACACATGTACCCATCAATTGGAAACACTTATTGAGGTCTAATTGACCCGTAATATCTGTGAAGGTTTCACATGGGGATGACATGTGGCTCATCCACTCAGGGTACACATCACCTTAGATGACATCAACACACTAAGTCACTACGGTCTTTGATGCTCCGAAGATAATCCTACTTCATCGACATCTCAAACCTCCTGGAGTGGGACTTTGTTGAAGTTCTTATCGCTACCACTTTAATAGTCTCAATCTAATGATAGAGAGGGATCACAAAGGATGTGAATATCAACGGTCCAAAATACTTTGCAAATCCGACCTTCGCGATTTTTGACGTTACAACACCCTTTTCCTCCCGAGGCGGTCAGCGTCGGGCTGACTACATCATAGATTTGACGATTGGGGTAGTTCCCGAGTGTCCTTGGATCTATAATCCATATTAACTTTGGTCTACGAGACTTCGAAAGATCTATCTCCCTTACGACGAATACCAAAATTATTCGAAATTGTGAAGACTGAAAGAGTTGAGGAGTTAATGCCTACGCTCCTTCTCCAAATCCAAGGTTTGTGATAGACCTTGGATCCTCCTGAATGGATATCATCCGCTCATCTTCCAAATGAAAGGATATTCCCTTTAAAGACTTAAATATCTCTATCCTTCCTGAGCTTCATCAGTTCTGAAAGAATTAGGTGTTGGCGCGTGCTTTGCACTCTTTCTCTTGGGCTTAACATAATCCTTTTCCTAGGAGACTCAAAACCACTGGGGGTGTCTACATGAAAACGGGAAATTGTGCCCAAGGTCAATGATATCAAAATTCATTTGCTTAAACTTGAGCCACTACATGGCTTGAGAATTTATGTGTACAAACCATATAGTTCCCTCCTTTCTTAAATACAAAATCAAGCAAATATAAACAGACATAGTCTAATCATCAAGCAAACATGCACATCCCTAAAACATTCATAGGATATCCAACTTTAATTTATAGTTGCAGTTCAATTACACAGGATAGGAGAATACTTATATGTTATAGGTTGAAGCCTAACCGAATGTGGGTATTCTCCTGTCCACCCAACCATAGGCTCAGAGTCATTCATTCTTAGCACTCTGTCCACCCCCCATGCCGAGCCATGATATCACTAGGGAACTATGCCATTTCTCAGAGACCTTCTCTCTATAACAACATCCCTGTGAGGTTTATCATATGCTTCCCCAGCATCAAGTTCACAACCTTCCTCTTTTATTTTTCATATCTAGGTTACGTGTTCCCATCTGTGCATGCATTCTTGTCTGATGTCTCTCTTGCTCTCTGTAGAGCCTCACGCGTGTGCCTCTTCCTCCGTGTGTCCTCTCATTGTCTCTACTTTTTGTATATATTTTCCTAGGATGGTTATCGACCTATCCTATTCCTTATGTCAGAAGGAAAATTGGGTCATCCTGTTCTTCTAGACCCTGCGATACTTCGGGCTGACATTCTTCAGTCACACCATGCTTCCATTCATCGGGGTGGTTGAGCATTCAACCACCAGTCCTTCCTTCATTAATTGATTCCTCTCCTTGGGATCCAGAGGGGGTTCATGATCCGTATTTTATGAGAAGAAAGAAATGAAGACAAATTATTAAAATATGCTTAACAAAAAAAAACATAGATACAATAAAATTGGTTTTCTATTCAATAAGGAAATAAGCTGAAATTGTAAAATGCAGCGGAAAACAAGCTTGTTGGAATGGTGGCGGCTTATCTCTGAGAAGAGATGTGACGGATGCGCTCATTCACAAGAAGATGATTACAATGAGGATTTGAAGAAATATTTACAATAAATAGGAATGTCAAAAACCCTAGACATCCAAAAACCTAACCCTAGGAGATGAAGTGCCAAAAGGCATGTGGGCCCCGTTTGGGTAAGTTAGTACGTCAACTTCTCGGGGTTGTAACTTTTGCATACGATCTCCGTTTTAGGGGAACGATAGCCCGTTGGAAAGGTATTGTTGAGGAGATTAATTTTTGTGCCTCAATCAGAGCCTTAGGCTATCATTGAGAAGATTGATCTCAAAAAACCTCCATTTAGGCCCTCAAAATGGCCCTAGAAGTTAAAAACTGCTAAAAATAGTAAATTGCCAAAATTACTAGAAAACTATTTTGAGCGAGTTGGAAAAGGTAGGTGGCCACCAATATCCACCTGGATCAATAATCTCTCCTTAGAAGAAAATGTCTCCATTGCGTTGAGTTCCTCCATCAGATGAGGAAATTTCTGCCAAATTTGGCCCCGGGTGAGCCACTTGCCTTGGTGTAGGAGCTGTCCTGCTTTGACGACTCGATAAAGATGGATCCTTTGTTGTTGCGTTCCCGTGATATGTGTTTCCAAAATATGACCATTGGATTCCTATTGCATGTATTTAGGTTTGATCTGTTGGTTTCAACTTATCTACTATCTCTAAGGTGTCCAATAATGGTGGGAAATATGGTCAAAGGAGAGCCACGTTGAAGATTGGGTGTAGGCCAATGAAAGGGTGAATGTTGAGCTCAAAAGAATTGTCACCCACATCCTTGGTGATGGTGTATGACCCATAATGGAGTGGGAAAAGCTTCCTATGGGGCCTTATAAGGCATTATTTCTGCAAGTGCAACCAAACTTTGTCTCCCACCTGAAACTTATGTGGCACCCGATGTTCATCATGGCGCTACTTGTACTTGGCATTAGACTTTTGTAGAATATCCTGAACTTGTTGGCCTATGTGCTAGATTCGCTCAATGAACCAGGTGGCTTTTTCAGCTTATGGTGGAGCAGGGGATGAGTCAGTCGAGGTGGTCACCAGGGGTATTGCAACATCCATGGGGCTCAATGATTGGAATCCCAACCCCACCTGAAAGGGGATGTGGCTAGTTGAGTTATGCAGGGCTCGTTTGTAGCTATGTTGGACATAGGGAATACTCTCATTCCATGTGTGGGGGTGTTTTGAATTGTACATGTGTAGGATATGTACGATCATCCAATTTACAACCTCAGTTTGGCCATCTGTTTGGGGGTCGAAGGCAGTGGATTTGGTGAGCTTTGTATCCAACAGTGACCAAAGGCTCAACTAGAATGTGTTGAGTAACCAAATGTCACGGTCTAAGATAATGATTTGTGGGATCCCAAAATGTACCCATACTCATTCAAAGAATATCTTGGCAGTGGCTTCTACTGTGATGTTCTTCTTGCAGGTGGATAGAATCACCATCTTGGAAAATTGATCAACAACCACAAAAACACAGTCATTCCCCCTCTTAGTGGATGGGAGGCCTGACATGTAGTCCATTTATATGGATTTCTACGAATTTTCAAGAGTAGGAAGAGAGGTGTACATGCCATTTTTCTTAGTGGTCAGTTTGGAAATAGCACAGGAGGTGCAGGACCTAATATACTTGCTGACATCCTGTCGAAGTTTCGGCCAATAGAAATGTTTCTGCAATACTAGCACTATGTTTTCGATGCTAAAGTGTCCTGCAACCCGACTGTAGTGAGCTTCCAAAATTAGCTTCGCGTGCTCGCTTGATGGAACGCAGAGATGGACCAAATGAAACAACAACCCATCTTGAAGATGAAAATTAGAAACCATTGAGTTGGCCCTCAACATTTGATAGATTTGCATCCTATCGTTGTGGTAGTTCGTCTCCTTTATGTGAATTCATTTGATGGGAAATTCCTCTGTATTCCGAAGGACAAGAATCCCACCACTTTAGAACAAGAGAAAGAGTACAGTTCAAAGATTGAGGAAAATATCCTTGACTCAAAAGTTGATCCTTTTCAATATCCTCGCGTCAAGGCAGAATGAAAGACTAAGGATTCTAGTAGCATTGCTCCTAATCCAATTTCCCTATTGACTCAGAAGATAGATCATATGAGTACTCAGTTTGTGCAAGCATAGAATCAAATCATGGGTCAATTAACTACCATGGAGAGAAACCAATATTACCCCAGACCTTAGCTTACCAAATAGCAAAGAGATGCCACAAGTTGGAAACCAATACCTCAACAAGAGGAAAAGGCTCCTGATACTTTGAAACCAGTTGGAATGGTTGACATACAGAAAACACCATGGTGTTCTTCTTGCGAAGAACCTCTTCGAGAGGATGAGTGTCCCCAATGAGACAAATATTCTTATGATAGTATTAACTTCATGGATATTATCTGCAACTTCCAAGAGGAAGAAGTCACACAAAAACATATCGAAAAATCCAGAAGACAGGGGGAAAGAGAGGGGAGACTATGTTCCTTAAATCAATTAATAGATGATCAGAGGAAGGAACTAAAGAAGAGGGAATATTTGACATACACCAAAAGAAATAAAGCTTCATCCCCTCCATCACAGCCTACCTCTCCTCCTCCATATATAGATAATTTGGTCCCACTTCTTCCACCTCTAGTACATGAGTTGCTTCCTAAGCCAACTCCCACAGAGGAGATGCAGTTGAACATAGACATTGCAACCATGTTTGGAAAGTTGAATATGATGGTCCCTGTGAAAAATATGTGAAATTCCCTTTTGTAAGGAGGGAATTATTGAAGTTATTACATGTACCAACTGAGACGAAGGATCCTCCAATCATTTTTAACACCATGTATATTGATCGATAAAAGGACAAAAATCCTCCTTTATATCTTTCATTGGGAATGAATGGCCTCCAATTGAATAATTGCATGCTAGATTAAGGTGATTTAGAAAATTTCATGTCATTGAAGGTGATGGAACAACTTGGTTTAAATACGAATCAAACCTATGAAAACATATGTGGCATTGATTCTAAAAGGGTCAAGATTTATAGATTATGTGAGAATGTTGAGGTTTTTTTGATTGATTTTTTGCATATCATCCTCTTCATGAATATAGTAGTGATTTATGTCTTGGATGCTTGGGGGATTCTTTTATCGAGGATTTGGTCTGCATGGACCTCTCCCATGCACACATTCACATGGGGGATGTCACTTTTGAGGTATTATACAGTCAAGAGTGAGCCGAAAAAAATGTGATGGATCCCAATAGTCCTGATTATACAAGTGAGGATTAGTTAGATGAAGTTATGGATCCATTGAATATGATCCAAAGGATATACCTTTCAGGCAGGAGGACTGCATAGACATGATTCTCCCAAGGATAGATGAATACAAGGATAAAATTGCAAAGTTCCAAGGGAAATATCCAGGACCTATCCAAATATTGAAGAAAGAAGATAAAGAATGTGAAGAAGCCATCACAAATGCAGTCAATGTAGGGCCTCCTTCCTATCCATACATTGAGAACATACCTTATATCAACTATAGTGAAGGAAGTCTTGCGTTCAAGGGGATTTCCTCAGCATGGACCTTTCCCATGCACACATTCGCATAGGGGATGCCACTTTTGAGGTATTACACAGTTGAGAGTGAGCTGAAAAACATGTGATGGATCCCAACAGTCTTGATTATACAAGTGAGGATCAAATTGATGAAGTTATGGATACCATTAAATAGGATCCAAAGGATTTACCTTTCATGCAGGAGGATTGCATAAATATTCTTCTCCCAAGGACAGATGAATACCAAGATAAACTTGCAAAGTTCCAAGGGAAAGATCCAAGACCTATCCAAATATTGAAGAAAGAAGATAAAGAATGTGAAGAAGCCATCACAAATGTAGTCAATGTAGGGCATCCTTCCTATCCATACATTGAGAACATACCTTATATCAAATATAGTGAAGGAAGTCTTGAGTTCATGTTGGACAAGAATAAGGGCAAGCCTAAATATGACCAGAAGGATGATAGCTCATGGCTTGGCCCTTAAATCATCAAGAAGAATTATGAGAAAGAGAAGTATTATTTGACAGCTTTGGATGGGAGAAAGATTCCATTTCCAATGGATGAATCTCTTCTTCGGACCTATTTTCAGATCACTTGACTTCTTCAGGGCCCAGGGCCCACATAAGTAGGTAGTTCATATTGCTTTTATTGCATTTGCATATTGATTTCTCAGGATAGTTTATATGCATTTAATATTTCATTTTTATCTACTTTCATATTGATTTCATGTTTAGTTTAGAATTTTTGAAAAAAGGAAAAAAATTTATTTTCTAGATTAGTTTCATTTTTGGTTTTGATATGTATGGACGAAGGGTGATAGAACCACCCTACATTTTACAGTGTTTTGTTTCAGTGTAGGCACAGGTCCACCGGAAGATGTTTTAGTTCTCATGCACTCTATGGTGAGCGCATGTCCCCAAGTAGGAGCCATATATTATCCCCAACACCTAGGGATAACTAAGGAGATTATGTATTGAGGCCCTCAGGTTGCATACATGGAGTACCGAGAGACAATTTGACCAACAGTTTCCACTTGCACAAACAGAGAGCCAACTCACCACCACAGCTCTAGGTTCATCATGATGGTATCCACCACATCAGATAGCTTCCGGAAGACATTGGGTATTTCTCCATGAGGTACAAGTAAGGTATTGTGGTGAGTTTCATTTCAATATTAGAGGCATTTGAGTTTGTTTCATTTATTACTTCTTTTGATTATGTGATGTTTTCTTGGACATTATGCTATTTTCCTTGTTTCACATTGGTGGTTGATATTGCACCCTAGTAAGTGGGTCACCCTTAGGGATCTGGATGCGACTGGGAGGTATTTTTGACAAGTCATAATTCCATTCCCAACCATACTTTTCACTTTCCACAATTCATCCCCTCATCTCCTTCTCTTTTGGGATTTTCGGGTGTACTGACCCAAGAAGGGGTTGTCTGTCATTTCATGGGAAGAAGGAGTTGAAGAACCAGAGGCTTCTAGCTGGAAAAAGATAAAATAAAAAACAATTAACCTTCTATATGTTCTCCCAGGGATCTCTAGGACAATGAAATCTCTCTCATAAAAATTGATGGGACCCGTGAAAGAATAACTAATAAAAAATTCCAACCAGGGAGGCACATGTGTGAGAACTGTTTTTATTTCTTAGGTAGAAGCCCCACACATGTTTCAAACTTGGGGAAGCATGATGTAACCAGGGTAGAGTCACGATGGGCATAGTTTTTCATGCTTAGGTAGAAACCCCAGCTTGTCTTCAACATAGAAACATCCTAAAAGAATTAAAGGCGATAATTGGGTTTGGAAAAAGGTTGCATTGAAAACGAAGGTGCAACATACCCTCTACAAAGAAACCCATAAATGAGACACTATGGCCCCTTGTATGTCATGAACCCCATGCCAAAAATTCTTCCCCTCATCCATGAGACCTCATCCACATGACTTAGCGTTCGTCCCCCTCGGGAAACACCCCTAAACTTGAGGTATGATTCACCCAATAGGTCATTTTTTCAACCCTCCCATACCCAAACTTAGAAAATTGCATAGGGTATTTGAGCGTTGGTTTATTTTGATGAGGTATTTTGAATGTGCATTCTTAAATGAATTTTTTATTGATTTGATTTACTCATCATTATCCTTTTACTTGAGATACTTGGAGAGCGCATCCATTTTTTGTTTGCAGGACCCAGCTGGTGGATAGTCTTGTAAGAACAAGCCTAGATTGGGCTTCCATGGGGATTGAATCCCATAGGTTGGATGTTAAGGTCCCACATGTCGAAAAATGAAGAAATGTATTTAGAGGCCTAGAAGACATCATGGAGGACCTAACCTATCCCCTACCACCCAAACAGTTTTCCCAAGAAGGCCAAAACGTCACCCTTGAGGGATTGATGTCATAGTAGGGCTAGGGTTTGGTGGTTGTTGAGGACACTTGGCATGTTTTGAAGGAATAAATCCATGGATCATGGAGAAGAGGCTTGGATCAAATACACGTGGCCTTTGGAGTCCTAGCTCACCATATCCTACTCCAACGACATGCAAAAAATGCTAAAACGTCACCGTAGAAGGGTGACGTCTTAGGGTTTTACTCAGGTGCAAATTATGAATTTAAAAAGTATTATTTTATGTAAAGGGGAAATATTAGGGCTGTTGAACCATTATGTTTTGTTTTAACCTAACATTTTGGACAAGCTACGTTTAGAAAATTTTGTATAAATAGAGATCATTTGTATCTCATTTGAATATAACTCTCTCTCTCTTATGAGAAGTATCCTAGCTAAAATTTGTACCCTCTTTGGGAAATCTCTCTCTCTCTCTTTTTCTCTTGTTATGGTTTATTTATGCTATTGGTGGAATAAGTAGTGAACTACCTCTCTTGGAGCTTCTCTCTTGCATTTGTGGTGGATTATCTTGGTAAAGGAAGGTTTATCTTGTTGTTGCTTGGACTAGGTAAGGAATTTGACGCATTGTTGTTTCATTTCTTGGTTACAAGTTTTATTTTCTAGACTTTCTTGGGGAGTACAAGTATTTAAAACTCCACCATATCCATCATTTTTTTCTTGAATTAATTTGTTTCGTAAAGTTTTACTATGAGAAGTAAAGGGTTTACACCCTCCTAGTACTTCCTAGTTAACCTTCCTTTCCTTGGGAAGTAAAAGGGTTTACACCACCAAGGAGATAGAATTGTTAGATATTTATTTGTTCGAATCCATAAACCAATAGATAAATGCACTCAATCTAATTTCATCAGAGAAATAAAATCTTGCATTGGTTAACGTGAAAACTCAAGATTTTGATATTGTCTAATTTGGAATCAATACTATGCTCTATATGCTTGGTTGAGCCACTAGGGAGTCTCATTTTTCTAATCACTTCTTTATTTTGTTATAAATTTTCACATACAACCATTAGGGATACATAAACCCTAATCTTAATCTCTTAATAACTCACAAACCAACCATCAAAATTTGTTAAAAGTTTGCCTCTATCCTTTACTAGCCTCAGCGCACGTTTTGGGTGGATTGTTGGCAAGTTTTGGTGGCTGATATCTTTTCTGTAAAAAAAAAATCTTGATACATACATAAGTATGCAATTACATCTCTCCAATACTAATTTCTTATAGCCTTGTTTCATGCTAAAGTCTTTCCTTTTCATACTTGAGTTAAACTAGTCATTGCTAGCTTGTCTCTTGCAATCCTAACTAGACTTTTAACAACTTTATTTGCAGCTCTCATTACAATTTTGTTGCTGATATATATTATTTTTTATTGCTGCAATTAGGGAAAACAAGCTTAAATTGTTTTTCCAACATATTATTGGGCTTGTATCTTTGTTTTCCTTGTGTCTCAAGTAGGTACCATCACTCCTTGGAAAGTCTTCTATATAGTGCCACATCTTCTACCATCTATGAGAATATTTTAAAGCCCTTCTTACCTTATATCATTAACCGATAGGGGGAATCTTCATCATCTCTTAATTTTCCATCGCATTCCCCCCATGGTCACTGGGATTCCCCCCTTGAGGTGATCACTTCATCTCTAAAGTGATGAGATTACCTATATAAGGTGAAAGTGGGTAGGTTTTCCCTTAGTTGTCGCTATTTTTTGGTTTGGGTTGAGATTTTCCCAACCTACAATTTTTGCAATGACAGGATGAACCTCCCAGCCATACTAACTACTGATCATGTTCTCTCATCAACAATCCACCCCTAACCTAAGGCTATGGTTCCACAAGGATATCCGACCCACTAGTTTTCCACTCTCCACACACAACAACCCCCAAACCTAGCTTTTACCCCCACAACAGTTCCAATCCTCTAGCTCTCTCTTCCCCACAACCTTCACTACCCAAGGAATGTAACCCCTTCACTACTCATAGTCCCTTAGAATATATCATTAATTTATCAACGCTCCTAGTGCACTCTGTTGGATAGGAATTCCTTAGCTAGGATCCAGGAAGTTTCAGTTTCTTCAAGAGTTTTCGCAATAGCCTTCACAAGGATTTTGAGATATTTCCTCAACAGGAAATGGCACCACCAGCTCATAGCCCGATTTTATAGGAACAAATGCCTCTTTATTCACAGAAAACACAACCAAACAATGGTTACCTTCAAGTATACCATGGTTTTTCCTATTCCTATCCCTCTGCTCCTCCTTTTCCACCCAAAATATGCATGTAAAATTTGTTCTTATCCTGCATACGAATTTCCTCTTCTTCCTTGCTTTCTTGACTTACACTCTTCTCAAGGATGATTGTACTTCATCCCATGCTCTCCAATAACTATGGGATGTGACCACTCACACCCACCCTCTTACATGAGTTTAAATGATTATCTTCTCATACACTCAATCAATAAATAGAAGGTTATACACAAAGATAATAATTTCAAGAATGTGGGTTGGATTAATACCCATGCATAATTCCCCCTTCGACCCCTCTCTCTTGTGGAATCATATCCCCCCATCATTATTCATTCCTTTCATATCACAACCAATGATTATTACTTTTATTAATTATTTAATGTTCATAACATGCAATTCATCCCCTTGACCACATTCAATCAATACAAGCTCTTCGCCCCAACACATTGGCTCACCATCCTAATTCACATTCATACAATTACATTATAATTCACAGGGTTTAGAAATGGGGATGTTACATCCTCT
>JZKD02S1898382.1:313456-336780 GCA_000966675.3 Picea glauca
ATTGTCCTCAATGCATAACACCCTATATGTGCAATTTACTTTTACAATTCCATCTCCCCGACCAATAATCAACATATAGGCTTTCTGTCCTAAAATCAAGTAGGAATTTGAACCTAAACAAATTACATAGGCTCGTTGGCCCCAAAACATATATACAAATGCACCCTGTCCCGAAACATATACATAAGCCATTGGCATTTTCCTACAGTCATCCCAATTTCCACCAGCTCTCTTCCCATTGACCTACCCAACCCAAGGAATGGCATCCCATTCATTTATCAGGGTTAACTAAAGGAATTTCCCCCCTTCACTATTTTGAGTCCATTTGGATGCACCATTTGTTTATCAAGGTCTCTCTGGCATAGGTAACTAGGAATCTCACTACTGGGAACTCAAGGGACTCACTTCTAGGAAAAAGTATCAGTAAAATAACCAACAACAACCTTGTTTCTGCAGTTCAAATCACACAAGAGTGCACTCTTCAAGCCTGGAAACATGATTATTTGACAGTGCAACTCACACTAGAGTTCAATCTTCATTCCTGACAACCTGGTTCTTCAACAGTGCAAGTCACACATGAGTTCACTCTTTAGGCCAGACAACCTGGTTCTTTGACAGTCACATAAGAGTTCACTCTTTAGGCCTGACAACTTGGTTCTTCGACAGTGCAACTAACACAAGAGTTCACTCTCTAGGCATAACAACCTGATTCTTTAACAGTGCAACTCACACAAGAGTTCACTCTTTGGGTCTCACAACCTAGTTCCTAGACATTGCAACTCACCCTCTAGGCTCATGCATCTCTTTCATGGTTATATAGTTCCTCATGTGATCCATCATTTTCCAAGGTGTTCTTGCACATATGAATTCTAACTTGTTTCCAGACTTCCACCAGTAGTCTATAACCTGTGGAAATAATCCCATTTGCATCATATGCATACATTCATTATGATACATCATCATACAATTTTCAATTATAAAATTTCCAATATGTTTTACCCAGGAAAACAAAATTCCCAAACATGATTTTTTCTACTCATAATTGTTTGGTTCTTCCAACAATAGATATCAGTATTCCTTATGGGATTACATCCCTTCCATATCCAAGACCATTTCCCCTTCAATTTTCTCAATTCCATGCATCCAAACAAATTGTTAGCATATCATAACAATTTCCAATTATTAATTTCTCAAATATGGTTATACATGAAAATAAAAATTCCCACACATGAGATTTATGCTCATTATGTTTGGATCTTGCAGCGGTATATACTAGTCTTCCTTACAGGCTTACATTATTTCCATATCCAAGACCATTCTTCCTGAAATTTTCTCAATTTTTTTGTAACCAAACATGTTGTTAATATCTCCATGTTGTTGCACAATATTGGCATTCAGTCCATGAAGTGATTTTCAAAATTATATTAATCTAAAAATTTCATCACTTCCAACTATCATTCATATTAAAAATGGAATTCATCCATTAATCAGATTATCTAGAATGAAACTATCATTTGTTGTATATGCATTATCAACACACCAAGCTTTTCATAATGCAATCAAACTTTACCAATAAATAAGACCATTGTGCCAATATTCATGGCCACATCTACACAATGCATCCTTGCATTGAATCTGGAATACCATATGTTCATGTCATGTATTCCACCATGTGAGTTGGAAGGTATGGCCCATGCCTCAATACCTCATTCGAATTCTTCCCACAACTTGTTCGATCTTTTGGATACCTTCCTCTTCAACCCATACACAATACTAGGAACATCATCCCTTAGTGTTATTTAGTGTAGACAAAAAGGTTGCAGTCCAAACCTTAGTTACATAGAGGAAAATAATTATGCCCTTGGATGGAACTATAGCCTTTCCATATCCATTCTCATCATGGACTCACACATGACCATCTCTAATGGAATTCATTACTACAACATCAGTAATGTCTCCTGACTTAACTCGGTTATGACCTCATAACCAACATAACACAATATGCAATTAGTTTTCCGTAAATGCATTCAAGAAAAAAATATTATTTGCATACTCAAGGCATCATTCCTTTACATCAATCCAAATATTGAGATTTGATTGAGGGAATTCTTACCTCAATTCCCTTCAGTGATTATATGTCATAACAACATCCAATTCATACATGTATGGTTGTCATCAACTTACTTGATGCAACCAGATCAAATGGTTGTTTATAGAAGCTCACTGGCTCCTTTTTCCAATCTCTTGATAAACATTCCCACCATCCTCATTTTTTCTTCGTATAGATGGATACCATAAGAAAAAATATCATCGTGCCATAATATTTAATTTCCTAGATACAAAATCTATCATTAGTTTTATTCAAATATCATAATCATCATTATTTCATATATATATCAACAAACTACTCTTAGTCCACATGCACAAAGCACATCAATATGCACCAAGCATTGATATGTCATGCCTATTTCATGCACATGCATTCTATATTTATTGTATGCATCATGCATTAATTCTATCATGCACTCCAATGCATATATATTTCAAATTTAATTAATTATTTATCTTTGTTGTTGTATATGGTTGTCCTTGAATTTATGTAGAACCATAGTGCCCTGTTCACTGCTATTCTGCTCAATTGTGCACCACTATCCCCTATTCTACACCTGCTAGCCAAGCCCTCACTTGGCCATTCTGCATTTCTAGCCACTGGGTCCACAAGTGCTTCCATATCACAACTACTTTTATGCAAAGAATATTGTCCCAACATCTTTTGGTTAAATTCTCAATATTCATAGTGTTGTAACATGCACTATTCCAATTGAACATTAACATTGCAATCTAATTAACCACTTCCATTTTTTTTCTTAAGCAACCCAGTCTTGGAATACCATTATCATTGATTGGTGTCTCAACATTGTGAAATGTCATCTTTCTAATACTCTTTTCCATCCAAGGTCTTGCTCAATACTAAATACATCTCTTCACTTACTAGAGTGATTCACTGCGAAGAACCTTTTGTCCATTCAATACCACCCTGCTCCAAATGGAAATGCCACACTTCTCCATTTGCACCTCTACCTTGATTTTGTTGCGCACTCTGATTATAGAGGGAACTTTCTTGCTTGTGTACTTTTAGACAAGAGTTACTAGATCATATCTAACAATCCCTTCTTCTTTCACTTAGAGATGACTCTTTCTCTTCATGAATCATACCTCATCTTATGACATCATCTTTCCTTGTTTTGCAACCAGCTTTGTAGCCTTCATTATATTTATACCTTCAAGGTTATGGAGTCCTACTTACTCCTTGTGCATGAAACAACATTCTTTACTTGTTGGTTTCATACCTTATACAAAATTATCTATTGAATTTAATTTTCAATCCATTCAGACTCTCTATAGCAGTGAAATACTAATATCCCTCTGCTCTCCTTTAGTCCTTTGTCAACCTTGCATCACCTGCCTTGCACTTTCCTTTGAAATTATTTGATGCTTTAGCCATCTACACACTCTTGACCTCTTTCCTATCTAATGAAAAATGGGATTAATCTAGAAAAAACCCACACAATTCTCAGTTCTGTAATCTTATCCTCTTTATTGAAATGCTTTTCACACAACACTCTCTACAGAGTGCTCTTTTGCTTAATGACAATACCTGGTTAGTAACTTTAGCCTTTGTTTATGTGTAAAAAATATTGCACTTCAAGTGTGCATCTAGGATTATGCATATGTAATATCCTAATCATATACACTCTTCCTTACACAAGAATCACCCTTGGCACTTACCTGTATCATTTGGGAAGGTTTCTCCAAACTTTGACACTATCTAGAAAAATATTCACATCAAGTAATTACATGGCTCTTGGAATCCAATTCCACCTTTTTTTACTTGTCCTGTATATTGTTATTTACTCAACCAACTTCTCTAATATATTACATGATTCCATTATTTTTATATTCAATCCTAGGATTGAATCCATATGATTATACTTCTAATTATGTACCATGTGCAAGCATCCATTTGTTAGATTTTTTTGTCAATTAATGCTACAAATCATATTTTGTCTCAATTTATGAAGGAAACAATGCACCAAATCAATAATATGACTCCTTATATGCATTCCTCTCTGAAAAATATTTCCAACAGATGTACTCATGCCTCAATCTAAGTTCCGAGGGAAAAGTTACAACAATTACATGCTACAATTTCCACTCTTTTACTACTATGGAAAATCTCTTTATTAATTTATGAGAAATTTTATTTCCTAGATCAAAATTTTGAGTTGACAGATGTCTTATACTCCTCCATATATTTTCATCAACTATTTGTTTGCTCAAATTCGAGCTCCGAGCTGAAAGTTATGGTCCGAAGAAGTTTAGGTTGTGTTACCCAAATTACCCCTTGTATGCTACAGGTGTCTTATTTCTCTTCCTACGCATTTTCAAGTACCCATAACCTGATTCTGACTCCACAGATATCTTCTATAGGTCTCAATATTTCTATCGACTTCTTTTGTGCCCCAAATGGATTTCTGAGCATGGACTTATGCCCTCTAGAAGTAAAACTAGTACCAAAATTTTACCCTCACTGTATTGGCTGTAACTTCTTCATACAAGCTCTGTTTTGCGAACCATTTAGATCATTGTATAGTTCTCTCTGATTAATTTTATTTGATTGGATAAAAACATCATTTATTTCCTCAAAATGTATCTCAAGTTAATTACCTTAAAAAACCAAAAAAAAGCACATAAAACCGATTGTTTTACTACCATAGCAACCCTTTAAATATGAATTGTTGGTGCACGGTTGTTAGATCCTAGGTTCATTTTACTCTAAAAACAAAATTTTTATACATCGGACCTTTTGACATCACCTGTATGCAAGAGAAGTCTCACCCGAATCATCTATTTGGGATGTAGGAACCAAGTTTCTACATGGACAAGGGGATGGGAAGCTATCATCACATTCATTCCTTCTTATCTACCTTATGTGTCGTATTCCCTTTCCCTTTTCCCTTGATTAATTAGTAAACTTTAATTATGTAGAATCAATGTGATATAGATTGAAACATAAACAACTCATTGCAACATTCATATTTACTGTGCATTGATCATCTACTACACAGATCTAGATCTAGTTATGCATAAATAGAACATTCATGAACAATTTCATAAACAAACATTCAGAAAACGAAGTTAACGTGGTTCACCGAGTTCTTGGGATACATCCACAACAATTGGCTTCTTTAATATTCTTTATTCATATCATATCAAGCTTGTGCACTATGATACAATAGATATATCATATTATCCTTCCCCATCCTTCCTATCCGCTCTGTAGTGCACGAATCTCTCTGCAAACCCCTCTTAACCTTCTATTGATGGGTCTGCATTTTCCTGAAAAAAGAAAGGGTTATTCCCCTATACACGGTCTCAACTATACTATGCACCATTTGGATTAGGAGTCTTATCCTGAATTTGGCCCGCCTGCCATTGATATTGTTGTGGGGTTTTTTGGTCGATTACAGTCTGGTTTACCGATGAGAATGGATGATCAGTGAATATGTAATGAAAGGATGTAGATGAATACTATGTATTAAAATAAAACTAATATATTACTAATATACTCTATTCTATCCTAGATAGGAGCACACTAAGGTAACCAGGGAGATGAAAAATGAGATCGAATCCTACATAAACATCTACACAGATAGCTGGAATAGAAGAGAAAAATAAGAAACAAGCATGTACAAATAAATATAACCAGAATAGTCCAAATTACAACAATGCATTCATTAACAACTCAAAAATCTCAAGGCATAAATATATTTGAAGAAACACTTAAAATTGTAGAATAACATAGATTGCATAAGAGTTAATCCATAAACAACTAGCATTCTTACAGTCCATATGAACAACATTCATCTTCACTTGAAATAATTCACTGCTTAGATTGTTTCACACAAAACAATTCCTTCAAAAATTTGGCCCTAAGGGCTTCTCCTTATTAGCAGTTTCAACAATAATACATAAAATCTCCAAATAAAACTCTTCAACTTAGGTTGACATTGTGTTCCCAAAATAGTTCAGAAATGCACAATGTTTGAAGAGTCAAGATCCCCTACAAACTGAGCCTCCACTCTCTCTTATACAATTCTTAGTAACCATTGGATGACTCTTTTCATTCACCTTGAAGTGGTGGTTACAAAATTGGTTCAACTTCCTATATTCTAGTGACAAGTGTACAATAAGGACAAAATTGAGATTGGTTGGGAAAGAGACAAAATAGGAAACATGTGTTGACATCTTCTGGTCGCTACTTTGTCTTCATTCAAGGATTTTTATCCATGATGTATGATGTCTAGATTTCTAGTTGATCATACAGGGATATGATCCTTATGTAAGTTAGTTGTTCTAGAGCTGTGTTGTTCATGGCCATGCTATCCTCCAGGGTGCTCATGTCTTTCACTAGTGTGGTCATGAAATATTGTATCATGGTATGGATTTTTATCGGTTGCATCAAGTGCTGATCTATGAGGTCTATGGAGATTGTAGTGGTTTCTTCAACCACGAATGTCCTTTGATTTTTCTTGTCATGCACCTTGTCTACTAGCTCTTCTATCAAAAGATTTTTCCCGAGCTCGTATACCCATGGTAGTCGATTTCTCTTGATCAATTCCTACGCAGATTTGTGTATCCTTGAGCATATTTCCATTGATTTGGTAACCTCCTTATCAACTCTTTTCCCCACCTATTGACATTGTTCAAGCATATAAATGCATGTTTTTCTATCTTCTTTTGATGGTCGCTACAATTTTGGAGTTGCATCAGGATTTTCAATGATCCATCTATCGATGTCGTCGATGCCTTGGATATTTTTGTACTATGTCAATTTTGTTTGTATCAGATTATTATGCTCTATTATTATAGTGATTGCTTCTTGAAAGAGGTGCAGGTGAGCATGCATGTCTATGATGGCTTCTTCTAATTCTCTCATGGCCTTCTCAGCACTAGGTATGAAACTTTGAAGGATGCGTTCATCAATTCTGGATTGTTGAAGTCTTTCCTCCAGTTATCTGATTCTTTCCTCTTTCTCCTCATTCTGCTGGCATAGTCTTCGAATGTTATCCATGTTATCATTTATGAATGCAGAGCTAGTTGTAGTCATTTCTATGGGGTTTCCCCTCACATCTCCTATCAAAGGGTTGTGTGTGATAATGGATATAGGAATTACCTTTCGTTGTTGACACATTCTTCACCTATTCTTGCACAATTATACATGTCTTTTTGTCATAGGTGAAGCTCCTTAAGTCAAGTGCTTCACTCAGTTGGAATGTTTCCCAGAATCCAATTCCTAGGTCGATTCCTGATATGTAAGTTCCTATGTATAAAATAGAAATTTCTAGGATATCTACCTCCATTGGGTTGGTATCACCCCCTCTTTCTTCTATGTTTTTCTATTGTCTCTCTGCCTCAGCTACTTTGTCAGGTGCCTCTTTAGATGTCTTTTCTTCTTGTTCTACTACATATTTTGTCACTTATTCCCTAGATTTTTTCTCCTTTGGTTTGATCTCTCGTTCTTCTACAACTTTTCCTTCTTCCTCAGCTTTGGCCTTGGCCTTGTCTGCATCAATATTACACTTCTTTTTAACAACATCATTCTTATTTTTTAGGACTTTCTCACAGTATTCTTGGGGTCATGTCTTCTGTACCTTTCTTCTCTGAAGTCATAAGATAGCAATGTATTTACCTCTTCTTGATCTTGCTTGGTGTTATTGAAGAATCAATTACCAACATACAGTGGTAGTGGTGGCCAAATTTCCTTTTTCAGTCGATATAACATTCCCCCAACCTCGTGTATGATAGTCTAGTATGCGATCTCCTGAAGTACAATCTTGTTATGCACAATTTGGGGAAGCAGATGAGGTGGTTTCATTACACCAAACACCCTAATATATGTGTCATGCTCCATGAGGTACCAATCCCCAATTCTCCTTATGGCTGCTATATCTTTATCGATTAGGAAAGGGGGATTGGTGCAGAAGATGAATTTGTATAAAGGAGTTAGAAAGTACTCACATGTCCTTAGGTATTCTTTGCGGTACTTGTGCTCCCAAAGCTCCTTACAGTACACATGAATTGTTGGGTCAGATGGATGCCAAATCCACCCCATACTAGGGTATTTATGGGTTGTGCACATGATATCTAGGAGGTATGAAGACATGTGGAAGCTTGGAAGAATTATGGGCTAGGATCCTTTTACCACTGATATAGCCACCATGAGATTTTCGAACAGGATATCATCCCAATTGAATGATACGCCTTCATCTGCGCAGTAGTATATCATGGGCATATATGACAGTGAGAATTGTGATGCATCAGGTTCCCCATATAGCCTGCACAACATGGCTATGAAGTATTGATATTGTCTTCTCAAGGAACTTGTGGGATATCCACTTTTGGGCCTGTATTTGAATTTTTTGTTGACCTTGTACCACTTGGGAAACAAGTCCTTTGGCATGTACTCAAACTCACTAAGGAGCTTGATATATAGCTTCTTGCTTCCCTTTTAAATATGATAACACTTGGCCAAATATTCAGGTCTAAATGAAGCTATGGGGTCCTTCCTGGTATTGTAGACATATGGGTTGTTTACATCAATATTCTTCAAAATCCATGTGATGGCATCTGCACATGGGAAAAACGCTAGGTGTGCTACTACTCTGAAAATTTCTGACTTCCTGGTGCTTTTAAACACTTGGAATTCATCTGTTTCTTCAACTTCAATGGAGAAGTTAGATTTTTTGAACATATGGTATACATCTCCCCATTTCAGTGTCTCTTCGTCCTTTTCCAATAGTCCCAAAGTATCATCGTATGTAGCTCCGATTATTTTTTTCTTGCCTTCCGCTTTTCAGATGATACCGGAGGCCTTAGTCCCAAGTTCCTTGATTTTTATGTAGCTACTTGAACCTACAACAAAAATGAAATGAGCTCAGTGTGAAGATTAAATTTACACATAATATGAGATTGAATTAAGAATTTGAACTACCGGAAAAATTATTGGGGTTTCAATTGGGTGAAGAATCATCATCTGAGGATGATAAAGTGATGGAAAGAATGCTTGATTAATTTGGTGAAAATTTGAGGAAGAACGGGTGACAAATGTGCGTATAAAGAAATATTGGAGGTTTAAAGACTAACTCCTCCGATGCAAATAATAGGATTTCATGCTAAGGATTTTGAGGGACGTTGAAAGTTCATTGAATTAGACATGATCAACATGGTTGAGGACAACTTCTCTAATGTGAATCAAAGGAGTTAACTCTAACTACTCCAATAACACATCGAAGTAGTTATGTTTTGAGCTTACGAAGTATAGCGAATCAACAAAGTTATTTAGAAATCCTCTGATCATATTGGAGGATTTAACCAGAACTATTCTGATATGATTGGAAGAGTCACTATTAAGTGGTCTAAGTGAGGGACTAGTGTTCAAAGAGATTTCTTATAAATCCTTTGATCTCTTTAGAGGAGTTAACAAGAACTCCTCTAATATGATCGGGGGACTTACCAGAAAAAATTCCGATAAAACCTTTGGAAATGAAAAGGGTCGGGTTCAAAATGGTAGTTCGATAAAGAGTGTAAAATGATTGAGTGAGTTGTGCTTGATAGAGAGACCATGGTTGAGTCCTTGATGGATTTCCATGATTCCTTAGGGCTGACTAAAGGGATACTTAAATGATTGAATTTCGTTCTGGGAAAGTGTGTTGCGAAAATATTATCAGGGTGCAAGAATAGAGGGAAGTCGTGTTTGGGTAATAATTTTTATAGAGTGGGATTGGGATAGAGAAGGGGAAGAAATAAGAGGGTATCATGGAAAATAAAAAATGAAACAACAAAGTATGAAATAACAAAAGGAAAAAACCCTAACCCTTGTAAAAGAAAAGAAAAACACTGATATGTACCTGTAAACCTAATTCCATGTGGAGGATATCGATAGGTTGTGAATGCAGGAAAAATTACTCAACATGTTCTTGGTCTGTATATTTATCTCTTCACCTTGATGCCTTAGGGGCATAATGGAAATTTCAGACTGCTTAGAAAATATATAGATCAGGGATTCTAGCATTAAATGTTGAGTTGGTAGGGTAGTTATGGTCGGAAGACCTAGGGGGAATTTCTTCGATAAAAATCAGTGAACTTAGTGAGAAGTACTCCTATGTTCATCGAAGAACTTTCCTCAAAGTCCTTCTAACACATCGAAAAACTTGGAGGAAACTCCTTCGATGGGTATCAAAGGAGTTAATGGAAATTGTTCAACAGGAAAGGTTATTAGAGGTAAAGAGGGTAACTCCTCCGATATACCTTGGAGGAGTTATAGGGAACTCCTCTAATGTACATCGAATGAGTTAAAACTAACTTTTTCAATTTTCTGAGACTTGTTCAAAAAAAAAAATCTTCATTTTTCTATTTTTTTCTTAAGGTAAGTAGGACTTCCAAAAAAGGCTTGAGGTAAAGAGAGAGGCCAATGCAAGGCTCTTTAAAATCATAAAAAATAATGGGCTCCATTTTCTTGAAAGGGAAATTGCAATGGAATGAATAAAAATGGAGGGTTGTAGTGCATGCCACAAAAAATGGCGACACACTGGGTGAATCCTTGAATCTTTGTAATATGATGTCCACACATAGTTTTGGTAAGGGTGCACTCATCATGAAAAATATCAAGATAGAAACAATAGGTCCCATAGCTTGGATTCCAAGAGAATTTAGATGATACAAAGAAGGATGATCCCTTTCCTTTGACCAAATTGCTTTCAAATTATTTCTTATTCATATGATAAATGACTAAAGGAAAAATTGTAGGGAGTATAATGGAAACAAAACATAAATAATGTTGAGAATACAAGTTATTGTGCATTTCTCTGGTGTCGCTCTGCTGCCAGCGAGTGTCCATATCCTTGATGGAGTGTCACAAGCCTTGCTCCTCTTCCAGTGAGCATCCATAGCCTCGATGAATATACTTACATGTTCCATGTGATCTGGAAATCCTTTCCCCAAGCCTTTACCTTTATAAAATTTGATTCTCTTTTATTTAGAGAGAGGTGGATGGGGGGATTCCAATTATCCTTTAAAGGCACTAAGAATGACACCTATGATAGTGATATTTTCTAACTTGATTATAGATGAGCAAACTTCCTGAGTTACAATTTCTAGAATACTGTGAGCATCTCTTCCAAATCATTTTCTTTCAGTTCACATAATGTAACAATATATTATTAAGTAAACACTCTTGGTTCTCTATTTCATTGCATTGGTCTTGTGTATTGATGAGATATGTTCCTCTTCTAGACCTAACTTGAGATAGTGCATACCGAGGCTTACATGATTGGGAAAAATGTATATTGAACACCATGTCACATGATTTTTGTGTTATCGACACCAGGTGTGTTACGCTTTAAATATATTACCAGGACTAAGGTACTGGAAACTCAAAATTAGGGTAGCATCTTTCAAGAATGATCTGAAAACCAAACAAAAAACACACTTGGAAGCAAATAGAAGACAAGCCAAAGGAAAAGCAAAGACAAACATAAAAGGGGAAAAAAGTAAAATTCTAAATTTTATTTATGTACAAGGGAACAACAGACTTGAAGGCTCGCTAATATAGTGCTTGCAAATTTGTCCATTAATGGGGAGAGAATCAACTTCCCCTTGAAGTTTTTGCAAGCCAGAGGTGCCTTAGCCAATATTTTCTTGGATAACATAAGTACTAAGTCAATGTTGTTGGAACTTTGAATGCTTCCCTCTATCTTCGTGTGGCTTATCCCATTTGAGGACTAAGTCCCCAAATTGGAATTCTTTCTCACCAATAGATTTCTTATCAAACTAGTGTTTTATTGTCTATAGGTGAGTTTCAAACTTGGTTTTGGCTTTAGAGCAACTCTCTTCTAAAACTATCAAGGTATTGATGCATCGTTTAATGATGGGGAACTCTCTTTCTCGGGATTGTTGATTGAGTTGTAGGAAAGGAAGGTATATATTTGAGGGTAAGTTGACTTCTTTTTCATAAACAAGGAAATATGGAGAATTCCCTATGGAAACCTTAGGAGTGACATGATCATCCCAGAGGGAATTTGATAAAATGGTTTCAATTTCTCTTGTGATCAGCCATGGTTTGTTTGAGGATGCAGATTGTGTTTTTTTTTGTAGATTTCGCCAAGCCAATACCCTGAGGATAATAGTTGGCAGAGTACTTAAAAATAATCCCTTTCTCTAATGAAAACAAAGATAATTTTAAAGATGAAAAATAATTTGAATTATCAAACACTAGAGAGTTACCGAAGCTTGTGATGATGTTTTGTTCAAGAAAATTACTCACTGCCTCTTCATTTACTTTGACCAGTGGTACTACTTCAATCCATCATGTAAAATAATCGGTAGCAGTTAGAATGTACCTATTTTGTTTGGAGGAATGGGGGTTAATCACACCAGTGATGTCTAGACCCCATTTTTCAAAGGGTTCTTTAATAGCAACTGGTTGGAGTGGAATAACAACTTTTCGTTCTCTTCCTGTAGCCTTTTGGCATGCTTCACAGCTTCTTGAATATGCATTGGCATATTTTAAGAGCGTGGGACAATAATATCTATATCTCAACACTTTTTGAGTGTTGTGTCGCCTGAAAAATGGCCACCTATTGGTCCATCATGCATGTCCTTCAAGACCTTATCAGTGTATTTCTTTTCGAGGCACCAGAGTAACACTCCATCATAGTTTTTTCTAAACAAGATGTCATGTAACAGTTGATATTGTAAGGATTTCAATCAGAGTTCCCTCTTAGGCTTAGCATTAATATGATCTGGGGTTGTGCCATGTTGTAGGTAATATTTGAGATCATTATAATATGATCCTTCAATGACTGGGATGTATGGAACTTGTTGCGTATACATTGTTGGTTCATATTTCCATCCGTCTTCTTCTTGATCTTCATCATTTTTGTCTTGTGTCACTAGTTTGCATAGGCATTTACCTTTCACAAAATTGGATGGTTTGAACTCAAGGTCGTATTCATATAAGGTCATCATCCAATTTCCTCATTGCTCTCCCAGTTCTCTTTAAACAAAAAGAGACATGACCTCTGGGTGAGGGACAATGACTTTCATATGAATTTTTTAGAACATAAGGTTTGAACTGTTTAATAGCTTTATGGACAACAAAATCTTGCTTATCCACTGGGGGGTAGTTCATATCAACACGTTGCAATCCAGTGCTCATGAATGCAACAAGAAATTTGTTTCCTTGCTCATATTTCTATGTGAGCATTGTTTCAAGGGAGTGATCAGACGCAAAAGTGTACAACAAAAATTCCTTGGTAAAATATGGACTTCAGAGAGATGGGGCAATGACTATGGAATCTTTGATATTGTTGAATGCTTCTTTCTCCACTAGTGTCCATTTAAAATAGACATATTTCTTGATCATTCTTTGAACTGATTTCACAATATCATCAAAATATGGAACGAATTTTCTCATAAAATTAATTCTACCAAAGAATGACTGCATTGATTTCTTATTGTGAGGTGGAGGAATTTGTAGAATGGATTTTTTTCTTTCTGGGTCCAACGAGATTCTTTATTTGGAGATCACATGTCCCAATAAAATTCCCTCTGAAATAGAAAAGACGATTTTTGGGGGATTTAAATAAATCCCATATTTCCTACATTGTTCTGTTGGCACAAGGGAAGACCCAGGGTTCAACGCTAGAACAACGCACCAACAAAACCCTAACTATCGTCCCTTTCGGCAACACCTGCGAAGCAGATGAAGTCTCATCCGAGGTAGAAGAAGGTGTGGTTGCATGACTCAGGTGTCTGGAACCTTAGCCGGGACACAAATTTGTGATTATAATACTTGATAGAGCACTTAGCACCGTTATTTCATCATTATTTAACCAATATCTACTCTGTAGAGAAAACATAGCATCACAACATTCACCCTGATCTAATGTATTTAAGCACTTAGCATAAATAAATGGATCAGATCTAGCAGATTCAAGCACTAAGCACATTCACCCATGTCATATCTAGCACAAAGCATAAATAGATCTATCTATCTATCTCAAGCACTTAGAAAATAACCCATAAATACACCAACACATCACACAAAGCAAAGCAACACAACATATACATGGTTCACCCCCACCCTAGGGCTACATCCACCAATTCTTCTTCTTTATTAGCTTCTTCAATGTGTTACATGCACAAAGCCTAAAAACCCTACTCTGCATAGGATAGAAGACCTGCATAGCTCGCTAGATCCTTCTTCCTTGCATTACAACACAAACCCCTTCACAGTCTGTTACAACCTCTTGCACCTAGCTCTGCAAGTCTCTCACAGTATGCACAAAGAATTTACAAAAATTACTTTCACTAGCACTTACCTTATCGGCCTGGCTACTTATGTCACCTAGCTACTTATTTATACTTTACAAAATAGGCCTAAACATGGGTAAACCCATGGGCTAACATTCCCATACCCGTTACATATTCCCAAATCCCAAAAAGGACCTAAAAAGGGGCCGAGATCTCGCGATCTCTACTTCGTCTTGCGCTTTGCCTTCGACATGCTTTCAAAATCCCAAAATAGGTCAACTTGACCAAGGAAATCCCAAAACTTCATCAAGGGCCAACAGGCCCCCAACACTCACTTGTGACTCTTCCCAAGTCACTCTGGTCTGAATTTTTCTGCTGCAAACTCCTCAAGCTTGGCTCGACCTGATTCGACTTGTTGTTGTGCTACGACATCCTATTCAATGAACTCTTGGATGACTACATCGTTGATAGGTCCCTCTAGATGATGTTCAACTATAGTGACAACCTACTCTAGCTCTGCTCTTTGGCCTTCTACCTCTGTAAACAATTTTTAAGCCTTTTCTTGTACAAGTTAGAGTTTCTGAGTTACCTCCATAACTCTGCTCTGGATAGTGTGGATGTGTTGTTGGGCAGTCCGCTGCTCTTTGGATCACTTCATTATTTCCACAGCTGACAGGGGCTTCAACTGCACCTATATCATTTCAGCTTGATACTTCGCCTCTTGGAGTTGTGACTCCAGTGCCTTCAGTTCTGGGTTGTCTATGATTTGTTCATAGGTCTGAGCACTGCGATCAGTGAGTTGCTTACATTCCAGGGTAAGATCCTTTAGCCTTTAAACTATGCTCCATGTTGTTGCTTCACTTTGGTCTCTTACATATTGTGGGGTCTCAGGTACAATGCATAGCTCCAAATCTGTTATGAGTTGTTGTATCTGTTGGATGGCTTCTGTGAGCTGGTTCACCTGCTGTGTAACTCGGTCTTTTTCCTTGATTTCTAAGACTGTCATAGAGTGAAGTGCTCGATTTACCGCTTCTTTTACTTCAAGTTTCTCCGCAAGCAACTGTTCCTTTTCTTGTTGTATTTGTGCTTTTTCTTCGTCAAACTTCGCATGGAGAGCAAGATTTTCTTGTTTTGCAACACTATGTTGCTCTACGAGTACTCCTTGTACTTGTGTCAAATACTGGGTGTCTTGCTCTGTTTCTTCCTGCACTCATCGAAGGCGAGCTTTGATTGTATCGGCTAGGCGGTGGAGTTGGGTTGGCTCATCTCCCAATTCTGGTTCTCTCGGTGCAGTGGAGACCACGTGGCTGGACTGTAGGGCCTGCTGTACCCCTCAAAGTTCAGTCTCAATTTGATCATACATCTCCTCTTGCTTTGCCTATTTTTTCTCTAATATTTCCAATGAATCATCTTGTAGGGCTGCTATGAGGAATTCAAAGTCATCAGAGGTGAGGACAGTTTGCATCGTGGTCATGGTGGCCTTCGATTTATTCTGGGAGGAAGGTTTCATATGCGAACCTTTCCTCTTCTTTAGGGGATCAACCTTGTCTCCTTTCTTCTATTCAACTTATTTATCATCTAAATCTCCACCATCACCTCCTTGCTCTGGTGATACGGAAGTAGTCTTCACGGAGGCACTGTCTAATCCTTGGACCTCTTTCGTCTTCTTTGTCCTACTAGGTTTGGGTGTATCCTTCATAGTTTCTCGGTTGTCAATGTCGGATATCTCTGTAGGGTCTACTAGAATAAGTAGGTCCGCTGACCAGTCCTTAGTGATCTCCTCCAAGTCCTCCTCTTTCACCTTGTAGTAGGACTGAAGTTGTTTCTTGTGTTTGTCAGCGCACGCTGTGATGTAAATAAAATCTCTATCTGTGTTGAACTTCATCAAAGGTATGAACCAGTGTAGAGTGTTCAGAGTCATGCGAGGCTCAGATTGTATGGCTATCTTCATATGATTGTAGTAGGTATGAAAAACAACATTTGACTACCACTGTTTATTCATATCGCTTTAATACCAAAGGGTAGCAAACTTCGTGGCCAATGGTTCAAATGGCTCCATGTACAGGAAGGTCTCACCTTCCGGCATCTCCTAGGAAATAAAATCTATAAGGATCAAAAGGCACCTGAAATGAAATTCATATCCTTGATCCTGTGCTTCTCTGCAGTCGAGTTCCAACTAGTTCACTAGGTACTTCACCCAGTTCATCTGAAGGCCTTTCGCACACTTCCCTGTGAGGTCGACTACAAAACCGGTGACTTGGGTAGGTTGGTTCTTTCGTACTAACTTCCCTGCAATCAACTGATAGGTGAGGCACACTGCGCCACTCTATATAGAATCTACCTTGTAGCCTCATGTTCCCTTCTTGACATCGCCATAAGTGTCCTTGATTTTCTGTGCTAGAGCACGATCCATGGCTTTTCTAGGTTAAAACTCTTATGGATCAGGTCCTTTCATACTCAACCCTATGATCCGATTGATCAACGTCGGATCAACTATTATAGAACATTTTAGTCACAAATATCCACCATGGTAACAAGAAAGCAACGACTTGACATAGGCATTGACTTCCTGGTGTTTACCAAAGTGGGGAATCTTCATGATGTTTAGCAGGGTGGACTACGCGAGGTTCATAGTCCACGACTAGGGGATTATCTTCAAATTCCTCCCCTTAGTTTTGGTCAGGTACTTATGTGGGGAGAGAATGTTATAGAATTTGTGGTCTCTGAGGTTGAAGTTGCTAAACTTCAACATTGCAATCTTATCTTAGTCTACTGGAACTACGCGTATCCCCTTCGGGAGGTACGCCATAACCAAGGTGTATTCGAAATATCTGGGGACACTATTTTGATTTATTGTGCTGCTCAAAGGTGGTATATAGGTGGGTAATATGGTCAAGATCAATTTGGCATTCGCTAGATCATCCCTGTTCTTGGTTCGCTTTTCATCTGATGGATGGAATAGTCTGGCTTCACGATCAGTGGACAGAGAAGATAGTTGTCCTCTCGTTGATGATGCTTGTACACCTGTAGACATCGACATGACTCTTTCAATCATGAGGTCAATCATAACTTCTTCAACAACTTTCTCTGCAGTGCTCAACTCGTCCAACATACATGCTCGGGGTTAACAATCTTGGGTTTGGAGGGTAACTTAGACACAGTAATGGGATAGAGAGCAAGATCGTGATGACCACTGTGAAAAATCAACTTAGTTTGTGGGCACAAACTCTCGATTGGAAAAATTGTTCTTGGTGCATGGCGTGATGGGATAAATAGGTAACTCAACAACAGATCTATTTCAATGGGTTAGAATCCTTCATTAACTTTGTTATGTCCATTATGGCACTATTCCAATGGTATCATGGCAAGTTGTCTGACCATAAATGCCTTTCTACCTGTTCAGAGCATTGTTCTAATGGTTATAATGTCCTCAGTGGCTATATTGCTTTTCCATGGCGAAGTTTGATGTGTTGCTATTCTGATATCCTGACGAAGCTCCAATTTTGAAAATTTTCCTTCTGTGAGGTTCCCTCTGGAACCTTCTGCAAATTGTCGATCTTAGCTCTCTTATTTCTTAGCTTTCTAGCCTTCTTCCCAGTGAGCTTCATCTCAGCATTCCTTTTTCCGTTCTCATTCTTATCTTCTTTTGGCATAGTAATTTTGCGTTGTTGAGATTCTTTCCTAAGATTCAAGGGTAATCCTTCTTCTTTATCTGGAATAGGTACTTCAATATTATGTGGGTCTTCTAGTGTTATTGCAACTTCGACATCCAAATCTCTAGTGTTAAATAGTTTCGATCTGTTCTTTTGTTCTTCAATCAAGTGCGCGATCCTTCTAGTCATGAATTATTTTAACTCTTGCTTATTTTGTTCTAAAACTTCTTCTTCTTCTTTCCTTCTGTCTTGATCTCTTTCAATCTAAGGTTTTCCTAGTAGCATGGTAAATGAGGGACTATTCTCATTAAATTTAATAATCTCAAAATATTTCTCTGTTGAAGTTCCATTGGAATTCATAGGTATCCGGGTGAGCTTTCCAGATAGGTTTATCAACTTTCCTTTGAATATTCTTATTCCTCCTAATGAAAGAATCATAGAAGGCCTCCCTATAGCTTCCCAAGATCTCTCTGTCATGATATTCACCTGTGTTTCCTCATATAGAAAACAATCAATGACGAAGTCTCCTATTCTTGCTTCAAGGCATTCCTTTTCTTTGAATATCTTTGATAATATGACATGTCAGTGGTCATTCAGGGTTTCTTTCATCTGTAGCAATACTTTCTCTGATTCTTTCTGGGATTCTGTCATAATCTTAGTTTCTGGATCTGCTTTAGGGTTTTCTTGATTCATATTCATTCTTTCAACCTTAGCAATCATTCTAGGGAAATCCAATACTTCATGGTTCATATCTTTACAACAAAGACAACTAGGTCTTCTCCCAGGGCATTCCTTAGAAAGATGTCCCAGTCTTCTGCAGTTGTAACAGAGGGTTAATCCTCTCTTTCTTTTAAATTATCCCCAGCCTTTCCTGTACTGCGCGCTAGGATCATGGTAGCTAGTCTGCAAACATTTCTTTCGAGGATCTTGCATACATTTATTAGTCCATACATTCTTCTTATGCATAGGTAATATTTTTCACTATTCTTATTAGATCTACTCATATCAAATCTTCTTTCATCTATTAATACCCTAGTTTTCAAGATAGGATAGAATCTATCAAACATACCTAGATCCATATTGTTGAAACAAAAATTTCCACTTATCTTACTTCTATAGAGCACAAAGCTTTCAGATCTAGAAATTTTCAATATTCTTACCTTTATCAGAGCACAAAGCTTTCAGATCTTACCTCTTTTAATAAAAAAGTCTCACTTTTTCCTTTCTCAGAGCACAAAGCTTTCAGATCTTACCTCTTTTCTTCAAATCAGACTTCTTTTCTTGGCATAGATCTTGTCAAACTAAGCAAAGTACTACGCACTATAGAAACAGATCTACACATAGAGATTTCACAATTTCAGGTCAGATCTTTGAACAAATCTTCTTCTTCCTCAGTTCCCAACAATCACAGCTTTAGGTCCCGACAATGTAACCATTTGTTGGAACAGGGGCAGACCCAGGTTTCAATACTACAACAATGCACCAACAAAATCCTAACTACCGGCCCTTTCGGCAACACCTGCGAAGTAGATGAAGTCTTACCTGAGGTAGAGGGAGGGGTGGTTGTAGGACTCAGGTGTCTGCAACCATAGCTGGGACAAAGATTTGTGATTATAATACTTGATAAATCACTTAGCATTGTTAGTTCATCATTATTTAACCAATATCTATTCCGCAGAGAAAACAGAGCATCGCAACTTTCACCCTGATCTAATGTATTTAAGCACTTAGCATAAATAAATGGATCGGATCTAGTAGATTCAAGCACTAAGAACATTCACCCATGTCAGATATAGCACAAAGCATAAACAAATCTATCTATCTATCTCAAGAACTTAGAAAATAACACATAAATACACCAACACATCGCACAAAGAAGAGAAACACAACATATATGTGGTTCACCCCCACCCTGGGGCTACGTCCACCAACTCTTCTTATTTATTAGCTTCTTCAATAGGTTACATGCACAGAGCCTCAAAACCATACACTGCATAGGACAGAAGACCTGTGCAGCTCACTAGATCCTTCTTCCTTGCGTTACAGCACAAAGACCTTCACAATCTATTACAACCTCTTGCACCCAGCTCTACAAGTCTCTCACAGTATGCACAAATCATTTACAAACCATACTTGCACTTAACACTTAGCTTATCGGCCTGGCTACTTATGTCACCTAGCTACTTATTTATACTTTACAAAATAGGCCTAAACATGGGTAAACCCATGGGCCGACATTTCCATACCCATTACATATTCCCAAATCCCAAAAAGGACCCAAAAAAGGGGTCGAGCTCCCGTGATCTCTGCTTCGTCTTGCGCAGAGATCAATAACAGTGATATAGTGTTCAATAACATCTTACCAGTCTCATCATTGTTCTACTGCATTTCGTTTCTCTATCTGCCTCACTACCTTCCTGCACACCTGACTTGCTATGTATGTTCTTCTTCCTTTTATGCTCTGTGCGCCATGTCCATTCACTGCACAGTTCCTCTTCTTTTCAATTTAGCTGCTGCACTTCCCTCCTCCTTCACGCATGAATCACCTTCAACAATAGCAACCACAACAACTCCAATAGAAACCACATATCTTCTTTGTACCGTGTATATATAGCTTCTATGAATCTTGTGCATGCAATATTCTCCATTCCCCTACATGCTCATACTGCACCAATATCGTTCACATCTCAAGTGCTCTAAGTGATCATCATCGTGACTCTTCAGCTTCTCTAGTAGTTCAACCCCTGTGTCTATCATCACTAGGTGTTATGCCGAGATTCCTTTTTCTCTCTGGTAGTTGAGACTCTTTGTCTTCTCTATTACAAACGATCCCATCCTTTCTGTTTCAGTTACGAGCTCCAACCCTCATCCAGCTATCAATTTCCTCCATGAATCATCTTCATTCCACTGGCAGATTCCATGTAACTCTTCATCTCCTCTGGAAATCACACAGAAGTCTCTTCGCATACTCTGGTAGAAACCATCAATGGTTTCTAGCAGTTACACTGTGAGGATCAACATTATCCCTCCAATCATTCTTATGTTCACCTCCATCATTGGATTAACTCTGATGAGTTCTTGCGTTATTTACCCATTTTTCACTTTCACAATTCGGAGATTCTGCGATGAGACATCTTGAGTCTTGATGTCACAAGTTCTGAAACTCTGAAACGAAGCTTTTCTGCGCTGGCTCCTTCCTTTATATGACCATTTCTATGACCAAGCGCTTGTTCATAATGTTCTTTTCACGATTTCTCATTTCACCTTTTCGTTAATTCCATTGTGAAGTTTCTCGACTTTCCAAGTCGCGATCCCTGAAACAGTGAAAGGAAGCTTGTCTGCACTTACTCTTCTCTTCATCTCTTCGATGGTGTGGCCACTGGCTGAGACCATGCGCTTATGCATAAAGTTCTTTCGCGATTTCGCATTTCATGAATATAAATATGAGGCATCTCGAATCTCCAAGTCGGGATCCCTGAAACCCAGAAATGGAGCTTATATGAACTGACTCCTTCCCTTCTCATGACCATCGGCGGTGACCACAGGCTGTGCCAAAAAGGTGCTTCATATTTTGTGAGTTTATAAACTTCATCGAGTCTAATCGATGGTTGAAATCTCCATATATCCGATGGTCCAGATCTTATCACGATCTCGCATCTCGTTGTTCCTTGGATGGAGGTTCTCGTCACTCCAAGTCGCAATAGGTGAACTCCGATATGGAGCTCAGAGCGAAAGTCCACGTTCTTGGTGAATTGATTGTCCAGATATTATCGTGAATTCGCATCTTGAGGTTCCTTAGATGGAGTTTCTTTGCACTCCAAGTCGGAATAGGGGAAGGGTCGAGATGGAGATTAGATCAATGGTCTAGAACCCTTGGTGATCTGATGGTCCAGATCTTATCATGAGTTCGCATCTTGTGATTCCTGTGATGGAGGTTCTCGTCACTCCAAGTCGTGATATGTGAAACTCCGAGATGGAGATTTGACATGCTCTGATATTCTGCCACGCGTCCCTCTTAGATCAAAAATCATGATTTTATCGGGACTTCGCCACTCCATGAGCCTTCGTTGTGCCTGATCAACAGTCCATATTTGGCCTCGATCTATCGGTTGAGATTATTTCACGATTTTTCATATCGCGAATTTGAGAAGTTAGGGAACCCTGTTCCTTTGACTTTCCAGTTAGTGACATGACGATCTTCCACCACGTGTCCTCTTGATCAATGGTCCATGACTATCCCCGATGGACGACCAGGATGCCTTCATAGTTTTGGAGAGTTGGATGACTCTTGGACTTATCCACCTTGCAGCTTCACCATATATAATGGCTATTGAGCCTTCGTAGATACCCCAGATCCTATGGCCCAGATCTTCTCACGATTTCGCCACTTTGTGATTTTTCTACTTCACGATTTCGTCCACCTTCACGATTTCGCTACTTCACGATTTCGTCCACCTTGCGATTTTGTCACTTAGCGATTTCACCACTTCGGTGGTGAAGTGTTTAAACACTTCAACTCCCGGTATCCGAAATTCTAAAATGGAGTTTTCTCTTCCATTATCTTTGCGCTGCTGATCATGTTGATCTTTGCCATTGTTGTTCTTGCCATCAATGACAAGCTTACTCCCAACTGTAAACCTTCCATCAATATCCCCCTTTGGCATTGATAACAACCCTGAATGATTGCGCTAATATGTTTGGACCTCCAACTATAGCATCCTATCCAGACAACTCCTTTTCTCCCCCTTTGACATCAATGTCAAAGAAAACACACTCCCCCTGAGCTATTGCATTAATTTTAGGAGGTATCAGATATGCAACCAATACAAGACTCCCCCTAACAGTATGGACTCTCTTACATGTGAGATGGGATAACACCCAGCTTTTGTCTGAGATATTCAAATGGTGTCTTGGGTAGAGGTTTAGTAAAAATGTCTGCAATTTGTTCGTTGGTTGGAATGTAATGGACCTGAATAATCTGATTGGCGACCTTCTCTCTCAGAAAATGATATTTTATGGGAATATGCTTGGTCTTGGAGTGGAATACAGGATTTTTAGACACACTGATGGCACTAGTGTTATCACAATGAATTGGGATTGATGCAGTGTATTTTACCTCTAAGTTTGCAAGTGTCTGAATCATCCATAATACCTGAGTGCAATAGGTAACAACAACAATGTACTCTGCCTCTATGGTTGATAAAGAAATGGAACCTTGCTTTTTACTAAGCCAGGCTACTAGGGAGTCACCCAGGAAGAATGCTCCTCCACTGGTGCTTTTTCTCTCATCAACAC
>JZKD02S1898382.1:341124-354718 GCA_000966675.3 Picea glauca
TGGTTGAATTTCCTTCATGGCTTGACATGTTTAAGCTCTAGGATCTACCCTTAGATAAAAGGGGCTGGCTTTGATACCAATTGTTGGACAACTGAGAGGGGGGGTGAATCAGTTGTCACCGAGCTTAAACAATTGTGCTTCTTTTAAAATATTTATAAGGCACTCAATGATGATCACAATAATGCAGGGAAATAAACAATGGCACATTCAGAATTAGTCACATATATGAGAAACACAAAGACAGATATTTCCCAAGGAAACCCAGACAGGGTAAAAACCTCTTCTTCTTTATATGATAAGTATTATTTACATTCTTTACATTATCATACATATGAGCACCAACTCATTGTGAGGCTACAACCTCTATTTTGCAAGATACAACTTGCTGAGAGCACCAACTCTTTGTTTTTCTCTAGCACCCACTAGAAGGAAGCACCAACTCCCTGGCTTCTCTAGCACCAACTAGAAGGAAGCACCAACTCCCTGGTTTCTCTAGCACCAACTAGAAGGAAGCTACAACTCCATGTGTTCAAGCACCCACTTGAAACTCTGAGGACAATAGTCCTCCCTAACACCTCCCTACCACCCTGGATTATGAATATGAAATACTGAAACCTATTACAGTGATATAGTGTTCAATAACAGCTTACCAGTCTCATCACTGTTCTACTGCATTTTGTTGCTCTGTCTGCCTCACTGCCTTCTTGCACACCTGACTTGCACTATCTGTTCTTCTGCCTTTTATGCTTTGTGCACCATGTCCATTCACTGCACAGTTCCTCTTCTGTTCAATTCAGTATCTGCACTTCCCTCCTCCTTCACGCATGAATCACCTTCAACAACAGTAACCACAGCAACTCCAACAACAACCGCATATCTTCTCTGTACCATGTATATATATCTTCTGTGCATATTGTGCATGCAATATTCGCCATTCCTCTGCATGCTCATACCACGCCAATCTCCTCCACATTTCAAGTGCTCTGAGTGATCATCATCGCGACTCTTCAACTTCTCTGGAAGTTCAACCCATGTGTCTATCATCACTAGGTGTTATGCCGAGATTCCTTTTTCCCTCTGGTAGTTGAGACTCTTCGTCTTCTCTGTTACAGTCGAGCTCATCCTTTATGTTTCAGTTACGAGATCCAACCCTCATCCAGCTATCAATTTCCTCCATGAATCGTCTTCATTCCACTGGCAGATTCCATGTAACTCTTCAGCTCCTCTAGAAATCACACAGAAGTCTCTTCGCATCCTCTAGTAGAAACCATCAATGGTTTCTAGTAGTTACACTGTGAGGATCAACATCAGCCCTCCAATCGTGCTCATGTTCACCTCCATCATTGGATTAACTCTGATGAGTTCTTGCGTTATTTACCCATTTCTCACTTTGCAATTCGAAGATTCTGCGATGAGACATCTTGAGTTTCCATGTCACGAGTTCCGAAACTCCGAAACGGAGCTTTTTTGCGCTAGCTCCTTCCTTTATATGACCATGGCTATGACCAAGAACTTTTTCATAATGTGCTTTTCATGATTTCTCATTTCACCTTTTCGTTAATTCCGTTGTGAAGTTTCTCGACTTTCCAAGTCGCGATCCCCTAAACCCCGAAAGGAAGCTTGTCTGCACATACTCTTCTCTTCATCTCTTCGATGGTGTGACCACCGGCTGAGAGAACGTGCTTATGCATAAATCGATTTCTTGATTTCGCATTTCATGAATCTGGAGATGAGGCATCTCGACTCTCCAAGTTGCGATCCCCGAAACCCCAAAATGGAGCTTATCTGAATTGACTCCTTCCGTTCTCGTGACCACTGGCGGTGACCACTGGCTGTGCCCAAAAGGGGCCTCATATTTCATGAGTTTATAAACTTCATTGAGTTTGATCGATGGTTGAAATATCCATTGATCCGACGGTCCGGATCTTATCATGATCTCGCATCTTGTTGTTCCTTAGATGGAGGTTCTCGTCACTCCAAGTCGCAATAGGTGAAACTCCGAGATGGAGCTCAGATCGATGGTCCACGTTCTTGGTGAATTGACAGTGTAGATCTTATCGTGAATTCACATCTTGCAGTTCCTTAGATGGAGGTTCTTGTCACTCCAAGTTGCGATAAGCGAAGCTCCGAGATGGAGCTTAGATCAACGGTCCAGAACCCTTGGTGATCTGACGGTCCAGATCTTATTGTGAGTTCGCCTCTCGCGATTCCTGTGATGGAGGTTCTCGTCACAACAAGTTGCAATACGTGAAACTCCAAGATTGATCTTTGACATGCTCTGATCTTTTGCCACGTGTCCCTCTTGGATCAACAGTCAAGATTTTATCAGGACTTCACAACTCCATGAGCCTTCGTTGTCCCTCATCAACGGTCCATATTTGGCCTCGATCTAACGGTTGAGATTATTTTGCAATTTCACATATTGAAAATTCGAGAAGTTAGGGAACCTCGTTCCTTTGAGTTTCCAGTCAGCGACATGACGATCTTCTGCCACACGTCCTCTTGATCAACGATCCACGACTGTCCCCGATGGACGACCAGGATTCCTTCACAGTTTTGGGGAGTTGGATGACTCTTGGACTTATCTTCCTTGCATCTTCACCATATCTAACGGCTATTGAGCCTTCCTAGATACCCCAGATCCTATAGCCCAGATATTCTTGCGATTTCACCACTTCACGATTTTGTTGCTTCGCAATTTTTTCCACCTTCGTGATTTCTCCGCTTCACGATTTCTTCCACCTTACAATTTCGTCACTTCGCAATTTTGCCACTTCAATGGTGAAGTGTTTCGACACTTCAACACCCGGTATCCAAAATTATAAAATGGATTTTACTCTTCCATTATCACTGTGCTGTTGATCATGCTGATCTTTGCCATCGTTGTTCTTGCCATCAATGGCAAGATTACTCCCAACTGTAAACCTTCCATGACAAGGATCTCCCAAAACTTGGTCAAGGTCCAACATGTTCAAATATCTATTCTAGATGCTCTGGATGGTCTAATTCCCTCATCTTTGAATAGAAAGTAACATCATTAAAGTAAACCACCACACTTTGATTGATTAATCCTTTAAAAGCAATAACCATTTCTCTTTGAAATGTATCTCCTGCGTTCATCAAGCCGAAGGGCATTCTTCTATAAGCATACATTCCCCATTTGGTCCAGAATGTGGTCTTTCATTGGTCAGGTTTTACTATTTGAACCTGATTGTATTTTGAAAATCCATCTAATAGAGAAAACAACTCAGATCCAGAGATAAGCTACAAGATTTGTTCCATTATGGGAACTGGGTAGTTGTCTTTGTCGGAAGCACAATTTAGATTCTAAAAAATTATGCAAATTATGATTTCTCCCGACTTCTTCCTTACAGACACCATGTTAGAAACCCAAGTCGAATTTTGAACCTTGAAAATAGTTTGAGCATCCAACAATTTCTTTAATTATTTTTGTTTAAGAGGCTCTAGAATCAAATGTATCTTTCTAAGATTTTGTTGAAATGGTTTGATACCTTCTTTTATCGGGATCACATGTTGTATTATTTGGGTATCATATATTTTCAAATCATCATAAGTCCAAGCAAAAACATCTTGATACTTCTTGAATACTTCCATGAATGTGTGTTTTTCCATGTCCGAACAACAAGTGCCCATATTTAAATATTTAGGTTGTTCAGTTGTTCCAATATTGACCAAGCAATGCATCATAGTTGAACTATTGGTCTTTGGGTTGGTCGGCTATCTGAACTTGGATTGAAAATTGAACAACTTCTCAAGAGTTAAAACATTTTTCGAAACATAATTCGTCTTTACTTTATTTGCTTCTTCCCGATAGATTTGTAACTCTTGCTCATGTGTTTCATCATTGATCATCGCCTCTTGGAAAGTGTTCGAACTAGTGAGAAAATTGATAATCTGAGCATGAGTATCCAATACTCTCCAATTTGTGATGTTTTATGGTATGAGGAGCATGAACATCATTTCAACAAAAAATCCATCATCAAGGGGCATTAATATAGATGTTGCATTGGCCAATATATCTGCATCTATATTTTGATCATGAGGTAAAGAAGTAATATTAAATGCATCAAACAAGTAAAGAAAATTCCATACCTCTTGTTGATATGCCTTTAGATGCAGAAGAAGGAAATGAATAGTATTTCTTACACATTGAATGATGATTTTGGAGTCACCAAATACCTTAAGATATTTCACCTTGAGATCGATGGCCTTTTTAATACCTTGAACTAAATCTTTGTATTCCATGGTGTTGTTGGTGCATTCAAACTCTAGGCGACATGATATTGATCCAGATTATTTTGAGAATGACATGAAGGAAAAAATATAACCGAGATATAACAATGAAATACACAAAAATATAGAAGAGAACACATAAATATAGTGAAACCCAACTTCTATTACTGAATAAGATAGAAAAACATTGTAGAACACAAACTTGGAAAAGTGAGGTAGTTTATCTCTAAAAAGAAAGAGATGTTGGCTACACTTCATTCACAAGAAGCTTTACATCACACTCCATTGCATGCTTAAAGGGCCTCCTTCATCTCAATTATATATGAGAGAGTGAGAAGAGAACAATTCCCATGATGCATGTGGGATGAATTGGACTAAATTTATAAAATGCCATAGGCATGTAAAATACTAGGAATTCCCGAGCAGTCACCCATCCCAGTACTACTCTAGCCCGAGCGTGCTTAACTGTGGAGTTCTAATGGGATCCAGTGCATTAACAATATGTTGTAGGAATGTACATAAGACCATTACATGATCTATGTAATTAACAAATGAAGATGACATTACATTCCATTACTCATCAAAAGGGTGAATGTCATTGTTTGTCAAAACCACAAGCTCAAAATTGTGATTCAATGGAAAGGTGGATGGCCGTCGAGATCCATATGGATCATATATGAGCATTTTTCCTTGCCCAGGATCGATTAGGATACATCCTACTTTGGCTCCATCTTGTTTCTTAGAACCATCGAAGAACATGGTCCACATATCAGGAATTTTGGTCTTGTTATTTGAACTAAATCCTAAGTTAGTTAATACTATACAAATGTTATTATGGGTTTGTGGGTGGAGTTCATACTGAATTATGAAAGTATTTCATATTTTTGTGCCTCATAAAAATCGTTGTCAGTCTCACAAAAGTAATTACCCAAAAAGGAATGTGAACAAATTATGGGTTCGTTCTTACCTTCCAATTCTATCACTTTATGCTTCATGTGGGCCTCTCTATTTACTCGAATTTGATTCACCTTACCCTTATATGGAAACCACATGTGAGACCAATCGGTAGAAAAGTAGCCTTGAAGTTTCATCGACCAATATATGCTTAACAACTAGCCATAACTCTCTGGTATATCGACAACGACAATATCTATTGTTTGGTGCACCCTAGGATCAGATGAAATCCTAATTAATACATCCTTTAGTTCTCCCTTTACTTTAACATTTGTCCTATCTAACTGTATAATTCTAGTCTTCGTTATTTTTGGAACAACATTTATTTTTTGGCAGATAGAAAAGGGCATTATGTTTGATGACATACCTGAATCTCCTAGACAATTATGCACATTGAAATTAAAAAATGTGTAAGTGAGTAGAAAAGGTGGTACCTAAAACTTCGAGTATGAACCTATACTTGTTGCGCTTATGGTTGTTGATATTTCTACCTTGTGTATTTCATGTACCTCATTTTCTGGAAGTATGTTTTTAGTAACATCAATAGTCCTCTTTTTAGCATCATTGGGATTAAAAACATCATGTAAGAGATCACGTTGTTGTGGTAAATAAAATATATCAAACATGGAAATATTATCTTTTGTTTTCTTCATGTCTTCTATCACATTGTAGTTAAGGGCACCTATGTTGGAGTTGTTTATTGCTTGAATATATTTTGGTTCACATGTTTTGTCGGTGTTTGGTACCATGTTAAGCTTGGTGTTATTCCCAGCTGAGGAGGATGTACTAATTTTATCTGTGTTGAATGAGACAAATTTGCTTGTTTTGTTGTTGATTATCCCTTGAGTTGTGTTGTTTGGTTTTGGAGGAGCAGGGGGGGAGTGATTTTCCTGAGAGAAATCTTGTCTTCTTTGCAGGAAGTAGCATTAGAAACCGGGCCTTTGCTACTTAAATTTTGATTTCTTTGGGAAGAATCCTTGATAATTGATGTATCTTCGATAAATACTTATTCAATTTGTTCATCATCTGATTCTGGACACTAGTCCCAAAAATTCATGGCATATTCCAGGGGAATCTCATCGGTAGTGTTAGTGGGATCTTGTGCAAGGATTTCATCGTTTAAGATCTACCGATCTAACAACTGATTTATCACCAAGGTCATGGATTTGACCCATTGAGGGAAAGTTCATTCTGGGTGGTTATGTTGGTGATAAGACCAAAAACTATCATTCTTGAAACTATCTAAGTTAAAATACATATTAGGTGGTTTGGGTGGTTTCAATGGACTATATTGTTTCTTTAAGAATGGGAGAAAAGTTTGAGATTTTGATGATCCTTCAACAACATTCTTTTTAAGATATGCCACTTTGTTAGACAACTTCTTAACTAATTTAACCACATTGTTGATGTCCTTTGGTTCCTTTACAGGTGGTGTAGTTAACAACAAAGGTCTCTTCCTAGACATTTTGGTTTCATCGATATGTGAGTGATGTTCATAGGAAGACATATCTCTTTCTATTGTTTCAACTTCATCAAATTTAAGTGCCAAGGTGTTCTTGTTATCCCATTTGACAATAATTCTTATGGAAGGAGTTAACATTGTCGTAGAATATTCAATGGCTAAGGATTGAGCAGGAGCTACGTCATGGGGGAATTTGATTAAGATATTGAGAAACTTTTGATTGAAATATTTTACCTTCTCTTTCTTGTCCTTCTTGATGGATCATATATCATAGTGAAGAGATGTAGTCATTTTCCTTTCCCAAAAATTCCTGATAAATAGCCTCAAAAAATCATCCCACTCAGTTATGGACCCGAGAGGTATACTAAAATACCAAGTAGACGCTCTGACTGAAAAAGTATAAGGAAATAGCCTACAAACCACATCTTCGTGTTCGAAATTTAGTAGATGAGTGGCTAAGAATACGTTATTTAAATGGTATTCTGGGGACCTGAGTTTATATGGATCAAATTTTGGAAGGACTTTATTAGAATTTCTTGTCATTTCATATAACGGTCCAACCAAATTCAGAGCACCTTGGTCCCTCCAACGAGGTATAACTTTTCTATTGTTATTTTTTTGCCCCATTATTTGTTCTAAAGTCATTTATGTGTGTTCACCTTCGATTTCTTCCTCGGGTTCGATAAGGAAACGTGTGCCTCAACTCAAGGGTCCCTGAACTTCTTATAGAGAAGTTTCAATGAGGTCATCTACAGAGTCAACATAAAAATCAAGATATGTTTAAGGTCTTTCCACATGGGCTTCTTTCCTCCTAGGAAGATTAGAGGTTGTTGGTAACTTACTAAGTAGATTTGTGTAAGCATGTGTAATCCTATAGGTTTCAGAGAGCTCTTCTTGTGGTATGCAAAACCAAGTTTCAAAATGTGTTTCCAAACTGCAAGAGGAACTTTCAAAATTAGGCTTTAAGTCTTTGTAGGTAACTTCTTGTTCAGATTCAACTCAAGGAAATAGAGATAGAGTGGAATTATTTCCTGAAGATTGATTTCAATTATGTAAATCACTTATATAATCCTTAAAGTATGGCCCTCCTTCTAGCACCAATTCTGTTGACGGCTCTAAATACGCCCGAAAAAAACAAGGGGTACTCCTGGTACATGTTCCCAATTAGAATATGCATTGTTTGGATTAGGAGTCCCATCCAGAATTTGGTCTGATTGCCATTGATACTGATTTTGTGGGTTTTGGCCGGTTATGGTTCGGTTTACCGATGAGAATGGATGATGAGTGAATATGCAATGCAAAGATGTAGATAAAGACTATGTATGAAAAGAAAACTAATGTATTACTAATCTACTCTAGTCTGTCCTAGATAGGAGCACACTATGGTAACTGACGAGATGAAAAATGAGACCGAATGCTACATAAAATTCTACAGATAGCTAGAATAGAAGAGAAGAATCAGAAACAAGCATGTACAAATACATATAACCATATTAGTCCAAATTACAGCAATGCACACATTAACAACTCAAAAATATCAAGGCACACAGATATTCAAAGAAACACTTAAAACTGTAGAATAACATAGATTGCACAAGATTTAATCCATAAACAAATAACATTCTTACAGTTCGTATGAACAACATTCATATTCACTTGAAATAATTCACCACTTAGATTGTTTCACACAAAATAATTCCTTCTCCAAAAAGATGGCCCTGAGGGCTTTCCTTATTTGAAGTTTTAGAAATAATACATAAACAATCTAAATAAAACTCTTCAAGTTAAGTTGAAACGATGTTCCCAAAATAGTTCAGAAATGGACAATGTTTGAAGAGTCAAAATCCGCTACAAAATGAGCATTCACTCTTTCTTATACAATTCTTAGTAACTATTTGATGACTCTTTGCCTTCTTTTTGAACAGGCAGTTACAAATTTGGTTCAGTTTTCTACTTTCCAATGACAAGTGTACAATAAGGACAAAATTGAGATTGGTTGGGAAAGAAACAAAATAAGAAACAAGTGTTGACATCTTCTGGCTGCTATTTTTTCTTCACTTAAGGATTTTTATCCCTAATGTATGTTGTCTAGATTTCTAGTTGACCGCAGATGGATCTGATCCTTCTATAAGTTAGTTGTTCTAGAGCTACGTTGTTCATGGCCATGTTATCCTTAAGGGTTCTCATGTCTTTCACTAGTTTGGTCATGAAATCTTGTATCATGGTATGGATTTTTACCAGTTGTAGCAAGTGATCATATATGAGGTCTATTGAGATGGTAGTGGCTACTTCAACCACTAATTTCCTTTGATTTGTGTTTTCATGCAACTTTTCTAGCAACTCTTCTATCACAAGATTTTTCCGGAGCTCATCTAGCCTTGGTAGTCGACTGCTCTTGATCAATTCCTACCCAACTTTGTGTATCCTTGAGCATATTTCCATTGATCTAGTAACCTCCTTATCAAATATCTGCCTCACATGTTGACAATGGTCAAGTGCATACAAGTAATTTTTTTGTCTAATTTTTATGGTCGGTACAATTCTATAGGTGCATCAAGATTTTCAAAGATCCATATGTCGATGTCGTTGATGCCTTCTCGGATAGTTTTGTACAGTGTTAGTTTTCTTTGTATCTGATTATTCTACTCTATTATTATAGCGACTGATTCTTGAAAGAGGTGTAGGTGAGCATACATGTCTATGATGGCTTCTTTTAATTCTCTCCTGACCTTCTCGGCACTACTGAAACTTTGTAGGTTGTGTCCATCAATTTTGACTTGCTAGAGTCTTTCCTCCAGTTCTCTAATTCTTTCCTCTTTCTCTTGATTTTGTTGACACACTCTTTGAATGTTTTCCACGTAAGCATTTATGAATACAGAGCCAATTGTATCCATTTCTATGGGGTTTTCCCTCACATCTTCTGTCACAAGGACGTGTGTGACAACCGATATAGGAATCCCTTCTATTGTCAGCACTTTCTTCACCTGTTCCTGCACAATTATGCATGTCTTGATGTCATAGGTGAAGCTCCTTAACTCAAGAACTTCACACAGTTGGAACGGTTCCCAGAGTCCAAGTCATAGGTCCTTGCTTGATATGTTTGTTCTAATTCTTGCAATAGACATTTCTGGGATATATGTTTCCAATGGGTGGGTGTCACCCACTTTTTCTTCAATGTCTTTCCATTGTCTCTCTGCCTCAACCGATTTTTTGGCTACCTCTTTATCTTCCTTTTCTACTTGTTCTTCTACAGTTTTTCCCACTTCTCCCCTAGTTTCTTTCTCCATTTGTTTGATCTCTCATTCTGCTGCAACTTTTTCCTGTACCTCAACTTTGGCCTTGGCCTTGTCTACAGTGATCTTACGCTTCTTTTTTACTGCATCATTCTTCTTATTTAGGAATTTCTCCTTATCCCTCCTCTTCTTATCACTCAATACTTCCTCTACCTCTTCGGTTGACCCTGAATGTATCGAGGTGGAAGTACGAGGTCATTGATCAACTTTCTCTTACTCTTCGTTCTTCTTTGCTTCTTCTCTATCCTTTTCTTCATTTGTGATCCTCCCTCTTGGTTGTCCATGCCTATTAAAGATGACTTTGTCATAAGTCTGGGAGTTTTGGTGCACTTCATCTTCCTCCTAGATGTTTATGGTATATTCACATTGTAGACCAATCTTATTGAAGTGGTCTCTCATAGTATTCTTGGGGTCATGTCTTATGTATCTCTATTCTCTGAAGTGATAAGATAGACGTGTATTTACATCTTCTTGAGATTGGTTGGTGTTCTTGAAGAAGTAATTACCAACATACAGTGGTAGCAAAAGTCATATTTCCTTTTTCAGTCGATATAACATTCCCCCAATGTCGTGTATGATAGTCTGGTATGAAATATCCCGAAGTACAAGATAATTGTCAGGAACGAATCGAGGAAGAAGATGAGGTGGTTTTATTGCACCATACACCCCGATATATGTGTCATGCTCCATGAGGCACTAATCCCCAATTATCCTTATGAATTTTATATCTTTATCAGTCATGCAAGGGGGAGTGGTCCAGAAGATGAATTCGTATAAATGATCCAAAACGTACTCTCATATCCTCTAGTATTATGTGTGGTACTTATGCTCCCAAAGCACCTTAAAATACACATGAATTGATGGGTTACATGGCTGCCAACTCCACCCCATACTATGGTATTTATGGGTTCTGCACATGATATCTGGGAGGCATGAAGACATGTGGAATCTTGGAAACATTGTAGGTTGGGATCCTTTTACTGTAGAGATAACCACCATGATATTTTTGGACATAATGTCATCCCAATTGAATAATACCCCTTCATTTTCACATTAGTATATCAAGGGAATATATGACAATGAGAATTGCGATGCATCAGGTTCCCCATATAACCTACAAAATAGGGCTACCATGTACTGATAGGGTATTCTCAAGGTACTTGTGGGATATCCACTTTTGGGCATGTATTTGAATTGTTTTTCGGCCCTGTACCACTTGGGAAACATGTCCTTTGGCATGTACTCAAACTCACTATGGAGCTTTCTATCCATCTTCTTGCTTCCCTTTTCGATGTGATAACACTTGGCCAAATATTGAGGTCTAAATGAAGCTATGGGGTCCTTCCTGGTATTGCAAATGTATTGGTTGTTTACATCGATATTCTTCAAAATCCATATGATGGTATCTTCACATGGGAAAAATGTTGGGTGTGTTGCTAATATGAAAATTCCTAACTTTTTGATCATTTTGAACACTGGGATTTCATCTAGTTCTTCAGCTTCAATGAAGAAGTTACATTTTTTGAACATATGGTATACATCTCCGCACTTTAGTGTCTCTATGTCCTTTTCAAGTAGTCTCGATGTATCATCGTACATAACTCTGATTATTTTTTACTCACCTTTTTCTTGTTAGCTTCTACCAGAGGCCTCAGTCCTAGGTACCTTGCTTGTTGTCTTCTTTCAAGGAGACATACTTGAAATTGCAACAAAAATGAAATGATCTTAGTGTAGAGATTAAATTTACACATAATATGAGATTGAATTAATAATTTGAACTACTTGAAAACTTATTAGGGATATCAATGGGTGAAGAATCATCATTTGAGGATGATAAAGTGATGGCATGAATGATTGAGTAACTTGGTAAAACATTGAAGAATAATGGGTGAAAAATGTGCTTATAAGGAAAAATCGAAGGTTTAAAGACTAACTCCTTCAATGCAAATTGGAGGAGTTCATGCTAAGGATTTCAAGGGACATTAAAAGTTGATTGAATTAGCTCTGATCGACATGGTTGAGAACAACTCTTTTGATGTGAATCATAGGAGTTAACTCTAACTACTCTGATAACACATAAGAGGAGTTATGTTTTGAGCTTCCGAAGTATAGTGAATCGACAGAGTTACTTAGAACTCCTTCGATCATATCGGAGGAGTTAACCAAAACTCTTTCGATATGATTGAAAGAGTCACTATTAAGTGTTCCAAGTGAGGGAAGAATGTTTGGAGAGATTTATTAGAACTCCTCTGATCATTTTAGAGGAGTTAAAAAGAACTCCTTCGATATGATTGGGGGATTTCTCATAAACAGTTTCTATAAAACCTTTACAAATGACTAGGGTCGGGTTCGAACTAAGTAGTTTGACGAAGAGTGAAAATTGATTAATTTCCCTATGCTTGACAGAGAGACCAGGTTTGAGGCCTTGATGGATTTCCCAGAGTCGTTAGGGCGGACTAAAGGGATACTTAAATGATTGAATGTCATTTCGGGCAAGTGAGTCGTGAAAATATTATCAGGGTGCAAGCAAAGGGGGGTAGCAATGTTTGGGTAATATTTTTTGTAGAGTGGGCTTGGGATAGAGAAGGGGAATAAATAATAGGGTAGTGTGGAAAAAAAAGGAAACAACAAAGTATGAAATAACAAAATTAAGAAACCCTAACCCTAGCAAGAGATAAGAAAAACATCAAGACATACCTGGAAACGTAATGCCATGTGGAGGATCTTGATAGGTTGTGAATATGGGAAAAATGAATCGGCTTGTTCTTGGTCTGGAGAGTTGTCTTTTCACCTCAACTCCTTAGTGGGATAATGAAAAATTTAGACTGCTTAGCGAATATATAGATCGACAAGTCTATCATTAAATGTTGAGTTGGTATGGTATTATGGTTGAAAGACTTGGGAGGAATTTATTTGATGAACATCGTATAACTTAGTGGGAATTCCTTTGATGTTCATCAAAGAACTTGCCTCAAATTCATCCAAACACATTAGTATAATTGGAGGAAACTCCTTCTATGGGCATCAGAGGAGTTGGAACCAACTCCTTCGATTCCATAGGAGGAGTTAATGGAAATTGTGCGATAAGAAAGGTTATCAGAGGTACAGAGGTGAAATCCTATGATATGCATCAGAGGAGTTAGGGGGAACTACTCCTATGTACATCGAAAGAGTTAAAATAAACTTTGTCGATTTTCCCAGACTTGTTCAAAAAATGACTTTTTAAGTTCTTCCTTTTTCCAGTTTTATCTTAAGGTAAGTAGGAATTCCCAAAAATTATTGAGGTAAAGAGAGAGGCCAATGGACAACTCTTTCAAATCATAAAAAAGAAGGGGCTCCATTTTCTTGAAAGGGAAATTGCAATGGAATGAAGGAAAATGGAGGGTTGTAGTTGTTATCGGACAAATCGATAAGTGCAGACACAAACTAATCTCCCTAACTTCCACAGGAATCTAGAAAAGAACAAGACATAATACAAACTTCACCTTAGACTTCATTGTCATATAAACTAGTTCAGAGAGGGACAAATGACATACCTCTTAAATTATGTTTGATCCTCGCTAGTGTTGTCCTTTTCACTCCATGTTTGGATTTGCAGGATGGCGAACCTGTTTAAGAAGCACAAACCAAC
>JZKD02S1898382.1:363890-379465 GCA_000966675.3 Picea glauca
CTTTCCAATTTGTCCTGTGTAAAGAATCCAATTCAGCTGTTCGATGGGAGGAAACCTGCACCAGATCCTCTTTAAGCCTCTAGTAAACAGTAAGCAACAATGCTCTTTTGAATATCGATAACAGAACAAACAAGACATAAAAAATTACAACAATCTTATAATTTACAAATCATCACATTTAGATAAATCTGTGTGCAAGGATTTGTACAAAACGATTCAATTAACGAAGAAGAGAAATCTGAGATTCATTAACTGAAACAAAGTGATTGTTGTACTTTTAAAATAGGAGAGATCAGATATGGATAACACATAAACCAAGTCACATCAACATCCAATGAATTATGATAGCTAAAGTAGTTTATAATCAACTGCAAACTGATATGAATAAAATCTGAAACAAAAGTTTGATATATTGAAAGCGAAAGTTGTTACAAGACATCAACTTCCATCCCAGTCTGTATCACAAATCCATAGTCTGGTTCTCTCCACCGTGAAGATGTCAGCTTCATTACAAAAATGACAAGTATTTAAAGACCCCCCACAGGGTAAAACATCCCTGTGGGAATTATCAAAACAATTTACAAAAATCTGGGGATAATATCCCAAATCTCTATTTTAGACTCAAGCTAACAACCTAAAACAAAAACTACATCACACAAGTATCTCCTAAACTGCCAAAGCATGCCCAATTGATCATTGTAATTCGTATGCACCTGAAAGAAGACAAAAATAGACAAGTTTAGAGGATATTTTATTGATAAATTGTTAAAAATCTAATTTTTAAGACTAGCTACAGAATCTTGCGATTCTGTAGTTGGTCTAATTTGAGCATAGAATCATTTCAAAACCAATTCAAATATTAAAGAATTATATTCAAACTATTGAACAAGTATTTAATTGCTAATTGGAGACCAAACAAATCATTCAAATCAAAATTGTTATGCTAATTTGATAACAAATGAAATTGTGGTCAATTGAATGATAATAGAGATACATGCACTCTATTCAATTTGTTATCACCAATTCGGGGTAAACAGAACCACATAGATTAATTCGATAGTAATGAAATCATTTTCATGAACCAATTGCAATTGACACAAACTGTAATCGGTTAAACGAATCAAGCATACAATAGTTTATGTCGCTTCAGCTATTAGCAAAAATCCTTTTTTGAATCAAAACGAAATCAACAGGATAGTTTTTCAAATTAATAGAACTAAATCAAACATATAAAAACGATCATGCTAATCGTGGCACACAACAATCATTTGCAAATCAAATCAAATAGGAACGAATCGAAAGAGTTTGGGGTCGACACCATAGTTATGCAAAATCGTATCAGTCAACGCAACTTCACAATTTTAGCAAATAGATCTTTTGCACAGGTCGAATGTAATCAAAATCCAACGAGAATTTTCATTCAAAATGAAATAGAATTGTTATTTGAATAAACAAAGTCAACAGGATTGTTTTGAACCTATTAGAAACAAACAAAATTAATCGAAATCAAAACCAATCGACTATCCTAAATCAAACGAAAAAAATTAATTCAAAAACAAGCCAAACATAATCAAAACAAATCAATGGCTTATACTGAGATGGGCGCGACCAAATCGCCTAACCAAATCATAACTATATTTGAGTTTAGTAAAATGAATCAACTGTACAGGATTCGCAACAAAATCGTTTTTTGATGATCAAACTATAACAGAATCAAATGTATTAAAATGAACAGAGTTAATTTGGAAGCAAAACCCAATCGTATATTAATTCAAACCAACTCACAAAATGAAATTAATATTGAAATTCATACCTGAGTAGTAAGAAAAGGATTCTATCATGATAACTTGGAATTGATGAAGGCTGTTGCTTCTTCGACATTTCGGAAAACAATTGAACCAGTGGTTTTTTGTTTCTTTTCATTGGCCTATAGTTTGTCGTTCTCCTTCGCCAACACTGTCACCCTTTTCTCTAACGATTTGATATTTGATTGTAATAGGGGGACGTCAGTGTAATAACTCTCTATCCAAGGATTACATTGGATACATGATGGTTTCTCGGGCTTTGACATCACAGGTGAGGGTTTATTCAATTGACCAGGGGTTTGTTTCTGCAGTTTGATTCCCGGGTAGTTTGGATCGTTTTTGAGGCACGGGGGTAAATTAGAGACAAATTCATAGGATTTCGTAGAGCACAGGCCATGAGAATATGGGTACTCTTCAGCAAGGAAATGCTCAATATCGAAATTCGAGTCCTCGCTTAGCACTATTGTCTTTTGTTCAACATTTGGCTTGGGTTTGTTCCTCGTGTATCTTGATATTAATTGGGCATTTTTCTTACCCCTACTGTTGACAGTAGGATCACCATTACCTTTCTTCCTGACAAGCTTCTTGATAGCCTCAGTCTTGTCTTTTGTACATGGGTTGGTTATGATGTCGGGTAGGCCGATGTCAGGGAAAACCGAGGGTTTGGCAGGGGGTAAAAGGATATGGAATGGCATGGGTGGCCCGACCATAGTCTCACTGACCACAACCTTGTCGATTTGAACAGGCTCTGAATTAGCAAAGCTATTTCTGGATAGAAAGGCTTGCCAATTATCGCCATGAAGGCTCAAATGGTGGACGACAATGAGCTTAATCAAGCCATGATGAAACAAGCTACTATCAGCCTTTTCATGCTTGAATCTCTTAGACATTTTGTAAAGACTGCGCAAAACGTAATGTGGCATGTTCAAAGGATAACCTATGAAATTCATCAACAACCGGAGGTGATATAGAAATACCAGGCCATACCGACCTTCACAGGTCACAAATTGTTTAACAATAACCAAAAGATCGTGCCACCTGGGTTTGAGGGTAGTGGTAGGCATACCTTTATCACAGGAAACAATCTTTCTTGAGGTGAAAAAGAGAGGCCATGGCACCTCATCTACTTTGGAATTTTTGAACCACCGTTGCCCTGTCGCTGGAAGCCCTGTGGCTGAGCTTAAGAATTCCTCATTGAGCTTGAGCTGAATGTCACCGATTTTAGCCCTGCACCTATCGAAGGTGAGGGCGAATTGTTGGGAAACCAAAAGGTTGAAACCCTCGAACCTCTGTATAAACACCAGCCAACCACTGCTTTCTAAATCCTTGCGGGCATTATCGAATAGCAACAGAGTTTGGCTACCATTTGGCTCTATGCGTACCACTGGTGCCATAGATAGGATCACATAGTGGGCAAGGTGAATGGGTAAGGGTTCAAACAGGGTATTCACAGGATCGAAAGCACACAGGCTTATGCGAAAACAACAGAGTTAAACCGGGATAGGGGGAAATGCATTAATGATCGAATGTGCGAAGGTGGTGGAGCTAACTCAACCCATGCATAATAGTGATTACCCACAGTACAACCGACGATGCATAAAACGATCCCAATCACTATTGTATATGCAAAAAACCATGCCATTCAAATAATCAATGGAATTTATGATAAGTCAACCAAAACTTTGCGTAAGCAATAGTATTAGCATAGTTTTAAAACCAAAATAATGATTCGAAACCAACACCAAGGGTTGATCATATCAAACATGTATGAAATGATTTATACCAAGGGTCTAACCCCATCATCGATGTGTTTTCCATGAAAACAATGTGTCAAGATAATTGATGAAAAAACATAGAACATCAAACCACCAATGCATCAAAACTCAATCATAAGGATATCATCACAGCCTTGTAAGAACGAAGTTGTATTAACAATTAAAGAACACCAAATGAGTAAAGATATTGGTATCTCGCCAACTGCACGACTATAATTAAATAGGAAGTGCGACGAACACATAGGCAAAAGTAATCGAAGTAATCCAGTGACGATTCAAATGTGACTTCGAGATTAAAATTTTCACGCTTGCAGTCGTGAAAAGCAGATGTGCAAATTGCGTAAAAATAATAGTGTCATCTTTCTCAAAGATTGTGACGAAAATCAAGGGTTGCAAAACACTGGTGTAGGCAGCTTATAAGGACATTATGAAAATGCGAATTGGCTGCCAACACATTTCTGGTGAGTACCTCTTTATTTTTACAAAAGCTTGAGGAGGATAACATATGCTTGTAATGTAAGCTCATCCTTCAAACGAGTCCCTTGGAGTATATTTAACAAACCCTAAGAAGGAGTGTTTTGGTCACATATGGGCCTTTCGATGTTTGTTTTATGAGTCCAAAGAAAGAAAACTCAAGGGTTTTTCATGTTTAGAGAGTCTGATAAACACTTAAAGAAAACTCCAAAATTTCTTTTTTCGTAAGCTAGTTCGACAAGACTAAGAAAGAGATAATCTATTGCTCATCAGACGTTTTCTTCAAATACTTTTATGAGCATGAAAAGAACAAGGTCGCTCGACTATCGTTTCATGTTTAGGGAGCTTGAAAAGAGCTTAAAGGATATTCCATAGGTTGTTTTTTTCATTTTACCAATGTGAGCTCGAAAAAGTGATAAAAGGTTACTCGGTTGCATTCTCATGGTTTCACGAGCGCGAGAAAGAATCAAGACTGTGCTCGAAGTTTTTCCTAAAAAAACCTAAAAGTATCTGTACATAAGAAAAACATACAAAAATAATAAAAAATGGTGGATCCATGTCAAACGTCCCATCCTTAGATATTTCAATCTGTAATGGAAACACTTTATGAAGTTGGTTAGACTTAGGGCATAGGTAAAATATTCAAAAAATAATTTAATTTGCAATAAAAATGGTAAAAAGTAATAAAATAGGTCAAAACAACCCATTTACCATTTCATTTTGCAATTTCACCCAAATAGTGCCCAAAACCCTCATTTTCTTCCAAATTTTAAGCTTCAATTATGGAGTGCCTAGTGGACCATTTCAAAAACCTCTTCTGTAAAAAAGGTAATCTCTTGCCCCTTTCTCTTTTCATGTTTTAAAATTTCATTTTTAATGGCTTAATTTTGAGTTAAGTTCGATTTTTTGGAGGTCACTGCGCTTTGAGATCATCGCAGGCTCACGCTATCGTGAACTATGACAATCCCAAAAAGTCACAGGGGACACATATCTAGGGTGTGATGATGTCTCTCTACGTAAAAGCAAGGCCATGCGATGACCACAACTCAATTTTTGAAAAGAAAAAATGAGTTAGGAAAACTTCCAAGATTTGATTTTTTATGAATCTAATCATCATTTGATGTCATTTGGCAGGTTTTCCTCAGTCAAAATGCTTGAGTGGAATTAATGTGATCACGAGGAAGAGGAATTATTCATTGAGAATGACCCAAAAAATATCATGGAACACTGGGAGTTTGGTTTACTCAAATTCTTCAAAATTCAGAGCATGAGAGCCCAACTGAGATTGCTGGAGTATCTAGTCCACATGTGGGATGTAAATGAACAATCCTTTCACGTGGGTGTGCATACACTCACCTTGGATATAGATGATATTTAATTTATAATGGGGTTATCTTGTCGAGGCTCTTGGGTATCACTCTCGGGAAGTAGGGGTGGAGGAGAACCCATGGACTACTATGTTTCACACCACTGTGTTCCAGGTTCAAAAATGTATAGTGGCAAGGTTTCCATTAGTGATGTTTGGAATTTACCATTGAGAACCATCCTTTATACTCTCCCTTGGCTAGAAAGGAGTGTGGATCCCCACATGGATTTTCAAATCCACTTTCAGTACGCCATAGTTTGTATGGAGCCCCAGGTCATCAATTGGTGTGAGGGTCTCTTGAAGAATATGAAGAAGCAACTGACAAAGTGTCAGAATGGTCGGTTGAAATAGTTTGGTTATGGATCCATTTTAGTATCCTTCTTCCTGGAGAGGGTCCCCATCTTATGTCTATAGGTGGAGTGGGGCATACCCTCTCCACAAGATCCACGGATGAAAAGATGGGTGGATTTGATGGCTCATCATGGTGGCATGCCTATCGTCAAATATGATGAATATTTCTTCTAGTGGTTAAGGGATCAACTAATAATGGTGGAGGACTATGCTTACATCGGGAAAGACTTCCATGGGGATCATGACTTATCTCTTCCTGAGGGATCTCAGTGGGGAGACATAGGTAAGAAGGAAAATGTTTCATTATATGATGTTTTTGATATTTTAATTATTAAAAATGTTTTTTTCATTTATCCAAGACTAATTAAATGTTCTCAATAATGCAAATGTGGCACGTTATCATCCTCCAGGATCATCTCCCATTCAGAGGCGAGGAGAGATAGGCATTGTGGTGGGTCGAGGAGTGGCTTCTGAGGATCTCGAGGAGATCGAGCAGAACCTATAGGGATTAACCATGAACATCCTTGATATCACGATGGATGAACTTCCTTGGTGCTACCAATGCCATATAGTTGGCATATCAACATATATTGGTTGACTGCTCTGTAGAGTGGCACGAGTAGTTGTTTTTTACAACGAGCAACATCATTGATGCTTTTGTATATGAAGCCATGAGCTTCACTATTTTGATATTTTGGTCCTTGGAAAAACACTTTTTGTAACTTTTAAATGTTTGTTTGGATTTATAAATGTCGCAAATGTGTGTCTAACACATAATTAGCCAATGCATCTATCAATGTGTTTATACATCTAGGAATATGTTGATACTCAATATAATCAAAATGTCTTTCCACGAGGCGAATTCTTAAGTATACCCTTAACAATGTAGGACTTTGAATGGAATAAATGTTACTCAATTGCACCACTACTAACTGTGAATCAATTTGTACTATAATATGAAGGATGCCAAATGAAATGGTGTCATTTAATAACTCGATAACTGCACTATATTCCGCGATATTATTAATTTCACGACCAAGGAAAACACTATGTAGACTGATAAACTCATCCGTAGGTGCATATATTTCCCACGCAACAAACGTTAGGTTTAGAGTACTATGACTAGAACCATGATAAAAGCCAATATAAGATAGTGAAGACATTGACATCTGGAAACCAAGCATAATGCAAGGTAAGCAGCTGAAAGGCGGAACAAAAATGAAAGAAACACACTAGAGTATGATACACTAAAAATACAAAGCACCCATGCAAAAATAGTTTAAGCATAGTACTTATTTAAGTAAAGCCCATTTATGGGTTCACTTAAAGAAATTACATCATAATCTACTAGCTTATAATCCCCTTTCTCCAACACTCATTTAACGATATAAGGGCCATGCCACATAGGCTCGAATTTATCGGCCCCTAATAAGTCACGATCATGTTCGTAAAGGAGAACCAAATCACCCTTGGAAAAAACATGTGGTTTGACATGCTTGTCATATTGAGCTTTGACACGCTTTGATCTAGATTTATGCAGGAACACAATGAAATACATAAATACATATAAACGTAGAGGTGCAGCGGAAGTAAAACTTCATTTCATTAACAACAAATGAATGGAATATGCTTACAGACAGAATGGAAGTAAAATAGCTCGGGTGTTGGTAGCTTATCTCTGAGAAGAGATGTGGTAGTTATTGGCCTATGAAATATGTGTTACAATGAGGCTTGAAGGCCTATATATTATTGAGAAACAATGGAAAACCCTAAACATCCAAAAACCTAACCCTAGGAGATGAAATGCCAAAATATGGGCCCCATTGTGGTAAATTGGTACATCAATTTCCTGAGGTCGTAACTTTGGCATACTATTTCCGTTTGACGCACATGATACATCATTAGAAATATATATCTGAGGAATACACTGCTGACAGTGAATATTGAGTCTAGAACGGACTCATATTCGCTAGAGAATTCATGCCCAAAAAATGTCGTTTAGGGCCTCAAAACGACTATGGAAGTTTAGTACCTGAAAAACCACTAAAAATAGTAAATTGTGGTACAATTAAGGAAATTGAAAAACTGAAAGAAACAATGGTGTGGTTCCAAGTGGAATAGGTGAGTGGCCACCAATATCCACTTAGATCATTCCTCCCCCCTTAGGAAGTAATGGTCCCCATTGTTTTGAGTTCCTCCATGAGATGAGGAAACTTCTGCTGAACTTGGCCCCTGGTGAGCCACTTGCCCTGGTGAAGGAGTTGGCCTGCTTTGACAACTCGATATAGCTAGATCCTCTGCTGGTGGGTGTTCTTGATCTATGTGTCCATAATCCGATCAGTTGTGGCTTGTTCCATGTAATATGGGTTTAACTCTGTTGGTGTGGGTTGTTCTACCATGTCGGATGTGTCAAGTAGAGGTGGAAAGTAGGGCTGAAGGTGGTCCACATTGAACATTGGGTGCAGACCAAGAAATGGTGGAATGTTGAGCTCAAAGGCATTGTCCCCTACAACCTTGGTGATGGTGTATGCCCCATATCAGAGCGGGCGAATATTGCGGTAGGGTCCAGCGAGGCACTCCTTTTGCAAATGTAGCCACACTTTGTCACCCACCTGGAAGTTGTGTGGCACCTGATGTTGGTCATGTCGTTGCTTTTACTTAGCATTGGCTCTATCCAAGATGTCATAAACCTATTGGCGGATGTGATGAATGCAATCGATGAAGTTATTTTGCTTGTTATCCTCAGACTGGACATGGGCTGAATCTGCCTGAGTATCCACAAATGGCATGGCTACATCAATAGGACATAGTGGTTGTAATCCCAAGCCCACCTGAAAGGGGTTGTGGCTAGTTGAGCTATGGAGAGCCCGGTTGTAGCTTTGTTGTACATAGGGGAGGCTCTCATCCCATGTGCATAGATGCTTTGAGTTGTACATGCACAGAATGTGTACAATCATCTGATTGATGACCTCTGTCTGTCCATCAGTTTGTGGATGGAAAGATGTGGACTTGGTGAGATTGGCGTCCAGCATCGACCAGAGGTTGGACCAAAATGTATTGAGGAACCTGTTATCCTGATCTGAGATGATAGACTATGGGATCCCAAAGTGTACCCACACTCGCTCAAAGAAGAGTTTAGAAGTGACTTCTACTGTGATATTCTTCTTGCAGACCATCATAATGGACATCTTCGAGAATCTGTCGACGACCACAAAAACATAGTCATTGCCATGCTTAGTAGAAGGAAGGCCCGGCATGTAATCCATGGAGATGGATTCCCAAGGTCGACTAGGGATGGGTAGCAGAGTATAGAGGCCTTGCTTCTTGATGGTTTGTTTGGCAATGATGCAAGAAGTGTAGGACTTGATGTACTTCCCGACATCTTGTCAAAGGTTCGGCCAATAGAAATAATTTTGTAGTACTGCCACAGTTTTCTCGACCCCGAAATGCCGAGCGACCTGACTGTAGTGTGCCTCCCAAATCATCTTGGCATGCTCACTTGAAGGAACACAAAGATGTCCCATGTGACATAGCAGGGAATCCTGGAGGTGAAAATTAGGAACTTGCTTAACCTCCAAGAGCGTATTGTATGTGTGGCCAAATTCTGGATCACTTTTGTTGAGAAGTGGCCAATTAAAAGTCTCGTGCCCACAAGAGTTGAGCACTGTGGTTAGCGTTGTGACAGGGGGTCAACTGAGGCAATCTGCAAGATTATTGGTGCTTCCTTTCTTGTACTTAATGTTCAAATGAAATTGTTGCAGGTTTGTGGACCACTTCTGATGGCGATCGTTATGCAACTTCCCTTGTGTCTGTATGAACTGCAAGGGTCAGTGGTCTGTGTGGATGACCATTTCCTTTCCCAAAATGTAATGCTTCCATTGTCGGCAAACCTACACAATGGAATACATCTCTTTATCATAATTGGGATACTTTTGGACTGTGTCGGAAAGTGTCTCACTATGATATGCCACTGGATGCCCCTGTTCAGTAAGGACTGCCCCAATAGCATAGTTAGAGGCATTTGTCTCGATCTCAAATGGTTGTTGCAAGTCTGGTAATGTGAGCACTAATGTAGAGAAGAGACGATGCTTCAAATCATCGAACGCCTTTTGTTGAGATTTATACCAAAAGAATTTTTCTTTCTTTCCTCCCTTGGTGACTTGACTCAAGGGCTAAGTGATATGAGAGAATCCTAACACAAACCTATGGTAGAAATTGGCAAGACCCAAAAATATGTGGAGCTCTATTAGGGTGGTTGGGGATGTCCAATCCCGAATGACTTGGATCTTGGTTAGATCCACATGCACCCCCCGCTCATCAATAATGTATCCCAGATATTGAACCTGGGTCATGCCAAAAGTGCACTTCTCCAAATTGGCACACAACTTGTGTTGCTGTAGTGTTTGGAGGACTTGTTGGATGTGGTGGAGGTGCTCTTCCCAAGTCTAGCTAAAGATTAGAATGTCATCCAAGTACATCACTACAAATGAGTTGGTGAATGGTCGCAAGATGTCGTCCATTAGTCTCATGAAGGTTGCAGGGGCATTCGTCAACCCAAAAGGCATGACCAACCATTCAAAAAGGCCCTCCTTGGATTTGAAGGCAGTATTCCACACATCAGAGGGTTCGATTGGTACCTGGTGATACCCAGACTTCAAGTTGATCTTCCTAAAATATTTCACCCCCTTGAGTTGGTCTAGAAGGTCATCAATTCGTGGGATCGGGTACCTATTTCAGATAGTGATCTTGTTCAGTGCCCAATAGTCAATGTAGAGTCTCCAAGTCCCATCCTTCTTCTGCACCAGCACGATCGGGCTCCCACAAGGTGATGAAATCGTTCGGATGTGACCTTTCCGCAATAGCTCATGAATCTACCTCTTGATTTCATCATTCTCCATAACATAGCGTCGATAGATTGGTCCATTGGGTAGCGGCGCACCTAGGGTCAGATCAATGGGGTGCTTGACCTAACAATGTAGAGGCACCCCTGCGGGGGAGGTGAAGATGTCGTCGTACTCCTCCATGACCTTATCCATCTGTTGTTGTCATGTAGAGGGGCCCTGTCTAGAGGTTGTGGCCGCATTCTTCTTCTTTTCCTGGGGGCAAATCATCAAGAAAACAAATTTCCTGGTTTTGGCAATGAGCTTACTGCATTGTTTTGCAGTAACCAAAGAGATGGCTATAGGCGGTGCTATTTCTTGTATCCTGTACAGCTTATTTCCCAAAGTAATAATAACAACATGAGGCCTAGACTCATACACATCATGTCGCTTCCAAAAGTATGGTTGGCCTAATAATACATCATAAACATCAAGAGGAGCAATGTTACATAATACCTCATCCATGAAGGGATTGATGTTGTAGGGAAGGTGACATTGTTGGCTTACGTGGAGGTCCCGTCCTTGGTGCAGCCATCTGATGGTGTATGGTTGTGGGTGTGTTGTGGTTAGCAAGCCCAGCCATTTCATGACCTCTGCTGAGATGAGGTTCTTTTGGCTCTCATTGTCGACAATGAATTGAAACGGGGAACCCTTTACCCACATCTGGGAATGGAAGAGGCGCTCTGCCTCCTCTGGATATTTTGGTTCCTTCTTCTGGATATTTGTGGTGGCAATGGTGGCATTGGGCTCTGCATCGATAATTGGCTTCCCCTTGTCATTCCCCTTGTCAGGTTCTGATTCAGAGTCGGAGCCTGTGTCTGATTCAGAAGCCTTCAACTCGTCTACCAGTGATTGCTTGGCCCGACACTCACTTGTGTTGTGAGTGGAGCTCTTATGGAACTCACACCACTTCCCCATGGGCTTCGTGATGTTGTTCTCTGTTTCTGGCTTTGGTGGGCTGTCCTGGGCTGCCCCTCCTTGGCTTGGTCCTTTATTTGACGGTTTGGCGGTACCTTTCCCTTACTTATGATTCCCATACCCAAAGTCCCTCTTCTTTTGTTTGAACTTCTCCTCAATCTTGGTAGCATACCGATATGCTGCACCAAGTGAGGGGATGTTGAGGAACTCCATTTCCTCTTGAATGTATCATGAAGACAACTTTGGTAATTTAACACCAAATGTTTCTCCGAATCTTTGATACCCAACTTTGTGCGTAGGGTATGGAATGGATTCATTAGCTCATGCACATCTTGGTCCCTTTGTTGTCACAGCGTAGTCCATTGTATGTATTTGTCCTCATAGCTCCCCATGGAATAATATTGTTCCTTGATGGCATCTCAGAAAGAATTCCAAGTGGGTGCGACCACGAATAGAGAGGGTTACCCCTCACTTTGTTTCTCCCAGTAGGTTTCCCACCAGTCCTTGACATGGGGGGCGGCTTTAAGGAGTGCAAAAATAATCCTTTCTCGGTCAGAAAAATCATGAATCAAGAAATATCCTTCTAGCAGATTCAACAATCTATCAATGCCATTTGCATCTATTTGGCCCTCGAATATGGGAATGTCAAAGTTTACTTGTACCTTAAAAGGAGAGGTGCCTCCAGAGTGGTTGTTGGATGTAGATGTGCTATCAGTGGGCAGCCGTTGAAGGATCTGGGAAAAGTTGTCCATCATCGCATTCCTTTATTTCTCGAGGGGCTCCTTGAGAAATAATTTGATAGGATATCCTACTCCCTCATATTTATTTTCTTCCCCCATGGGCGGCCATCAAGGTTTGCGAGGCTGATCTTGCAACGGTTCAACCAAATCGAGCCCTAACTCCTTATACCCTGGTCTCATTGGGGACATGCAAAGAAGGATCGAGAAAGAGTAGACTGCTCTGATACCACTAATCCAGATTTATGCAGGAACACATTGAAATACATAAATACACATAAACGCAGAGGTGCAGTGGAAGTTAAACTTCATTTCATTAACAACAAATGACTGGAATATGCTTACAGACAGAATGGAAATAAAATAGCTCGGGCACTGGTAGCTTATCTCTGAGAAGAGATGTGGTGGCTACTGGCCTATGAACTCTTTGTTACAATGAGGCTCGAAGGCCTATATATTATTGAGAAACAATGGAAAACCCTAAACATCCAAAAACCTAACCCTAGGAGATGAAATGCCAGAATATGGGCCCCATTGGGGTAAATTGGTACATCAATATCCTGAGGTCATAACTTTGCCATACTATCTCCGTTTGACGCACATGATACATCGTTAGAAATATCTATCCAAGGAATACACTGCTAACAATGAATATTGAGTCTGGAATGAACTCATATTCTCCAGAGCATTCGTGCCCAAAAAACGTTGTTTAGGGCCTCAAAACAGTTTCGAACGTTCAGGACCCGAAAAAATGCTAAAAAGAGTAAATTGTGCTTCAATTAAGGAAACTAAAAAAATGAAAGAAACAATGGTGTGGGTCCAATTAGAATAGGTGGGTGGCCACCAATATCCACCTGGATCATGCTTCTTCTGAGTCTCGTCTAATTGCATCAAATACAAGAGACGTTCCGCTTCAACTGAGGTGTTAGGGAGAAGTTTGACATCTAGTTTCAAATATGGGATTTCACATTCAATCGACATAATATCTTTGGTACCATATATTAATTGGAAACTTGTGAACCCTGTGGCAGATTTAACGGATGTCCGATAACTCCATAATGTCGAGAAGAGCATCATGTGCCAGCTTGACTTGTGAGTTCCTATCATTCGTCAAAGCATAGTAGTGAGAACTTTGTTAATTGCTTCAACCTAGCCATTGGTCTGTGGATACTAAGGTGTTGAGTTTTCATGTCGAAGACCCAACTTCTTGGTAAGTTCAGACACCATGAAATTGTGAAAATGACTACCATGGTCAGTGATGATGGCTTGAGGGACACCAAATATAGTAACGATGTGATTGGATATGAACAATATTGTAGTTTTCTCGGTATTATCTAATGTAGGCATCGCCTTGGACCATTTAGTGAAATAATCCATGGCTACGGTGATGTATCCATGCCCCCGGGTTGAGTGAGGGTTACAAGTCATGAATTCAATGCCCCATTTAGCGAATGGACCAACAAAAAATATAGGGTAAAGAGGAGAAGAATTAGATTGGATATTATTGTTATATGTTTGACAAGTGTGGCATTTCTGGACGACAGTAATGCAATCCTTAAACAACAAAGGCCAAAAGTAACCAGCTCGTAAGATATTTTTGGCAGTGGCATACCCAGACATGCTCCAAAATGACAGTCATGAATGACAGTCATTTGAAGATTTCTCGGCTTAATCATAGGTCAAACATCGTCAAAATATGGAATCAATACCACGACGGTAAAGGGTATCACCAAGGATAATGTATTGACGAGCTTGATATCGAATAGGACGACGATCTACACTAGAAAGATCGGGCCGAAAATTTTGGGTTTGGAGATAAATGATAATGTTTCCAGAACTTATTAGAAAGAGAGACTTGTCAGGAAATGAATCCTATGCCATAGTTTTTGTCTCAGTAGAGAGAAGGTCACATATCAACTCGGAAAAACCCAAAGAGTTCTTTGATTTGGCTCACTCAAACTCCAAATAAAACTCCTGGAGAATCACTATCCATTTGGAGTATTTCCCCACCAGCAATTGTCGAGTAAGGATGTGTTTCATAGGGTTGCAATAAAAAATGACTGTGGTTTTGTGCAATAAGATATAATGACGAAAACGTTGAACAACTTGAACAATTGCCAAGGCCAGTTTCTCCACATGCATATATTTGGTTTCGGTGGTCATGAGACTCCGAATAAAATAGTAGATAACATGTTCATCATGAGAATCATCCTCTTGGACTAGAACCATAGATATGGTAGAGTCCGAAGAAGCTAAGTATAAGAAATAATGTCGACTATAATCGGAAGGAAATAAGAGTGGTGTACGGGTTAAGGCAAGTTTCAAAGCTTCAAAGGCTTTGTTGGCAGTGTTGTCCCATACAAAATCGTGACCTTTCTTAGGAAGTAGAGTAAAACCTTTTGTTAATTCAACATAATTGGGGATGAATCGACGTGAAAATTTGGCCTTTCCTTGAAAACTTTGGAGTTGGGGCAAGGTAGAAGGAGGAGGCAAATTGAGAATAGCTTCAACCTTCAGAGGGTCCACCCTAATCCCATGTGTATACATGATAAAACCAAGAATTCATCCAGACTCCAAACAAAAAACTCATTTATGTGGATCCAATCGTATGCGATAATAGTGAAAACGTAGGAAAATGGCCCTTAAATGTGTTGGGTGATCTTGAGGACGCATGGAATGTGTCGGTAAATAATCTAGGAAAAGTTGTACAATGTTGTTAAGAACCAAATATCAATATAGCATAGAAAAACCTCAGAATAAGTACTCAACACATTGAAAAAGAGATAATTTCATATAATAATCCTCTTTGAGGGGGAAACCTCCTTTTACCCCACATAAATGTTCAAGTACAAGATGACTCCAAATGAAAATGTTGCCTTGGTATATATAGGAGACTAGGAGGTATAATTACAACTAATGGAATAAAGCCAACATAAATAAAATAACATTACTAATGTAATATGCCCCAATTAAGGGGCAATGAGCCAATATTAGGGCTTAACATGCCGCTCCCCTTGAGACAAGTGTTGTCTGCAATGCTTGAGTAACTCTGGATGCTTCTATATAAAATACTCATCTTCCCAAGTGGAATATTCAGTCGGTAGTTTCCTCCATTTAATGAGATACTCTGAAATGGATCTATTCCTCAGCTAGCGAATTCTTGTGTCAATGATGGCTTCAGTCTCCAATATGATTTTTCCTTCCTCATCAAGTTCTGGCAATATAGTTTGAACTGGGATCTTGTCGCCTATAACCTTCTTTAAGCATGA
>JZKD02S1898382.1:382917-429087 GCA_000966675.3 Picea glauca
CCATCTAAAGTATCCATGTGATTGGGTCCTTTCCATCAAACTTCCTCATATCGATCTTAGGAATGTGGTTGGTCTTCAACCCAAAGTTGGAGTTTCTCCATTCTTGATTCACCTTTCTTGTGTCCTCATCATGAATTTCATGGGATGCATTTTCACTTTCAGGTGTCTTCTTTGTTATGAAAATTTTCAATACTTCCATGATCTCCTCTTTTAAACCATCCATCTTAGTATTTATTGCCTCCAACTTAGCTTCCATCTCTTGTAGTTGATATTTTGTTACTATATTCTTTTTGTAAATCATTTATGTCCCTACGCATTTCTTCACCTTCATCAAGAGTCCAAGTAGGATTTTCTGGAGGCTTATTTGGTGTATAAGTTCTCTTTTTGGGTGGCATGTTGGCCAAGTATCACTTTTGAACCTTGATTTTGAGGTGGTTCAGCTAGACAATATTTCTTCTATTGTATCTCCCAAGTTTCATCCCTTCTGGGTATGAAAATTTATTTTATGTAGTTCTCTGATATTTATTCTCTGCAATGCCATAGGTCTGATCAAAATTTGATGTGCTAAGTGGAATTTACGGTAACTTCCCCACAACTTGTTGATTTTGGCCTTTCCAGGAGATCTCACTTGTATAGCGTGCCCCACACAAAATAATTAATATAAAATTTTGAAACGTGTACCAAAAATACTACAGATTGTCCACTATCCAATGAAACTGGTCTCACTCAATTTGGATACTCGAGGAAGAAGTTATGATTGTTTTACCCAGAACACCTTCTTGAGACTAGTCAAATACCCTATCTTCCATAGGGTGTATCTACAAATGTAAGATGACCTAGAAGATGAAATTTTTACCACAGATACCTTACTAATTTTTGTGAATATCCTCTAGAGTTCAAGGTCTCAAACATTATAAAAAAAAAATTATAGAGAAAATTCCGCAATGACTCAGTTCAAAATGATTCCAGAACCCTATCTTGCACAGGTTGTATCTCAGAAAGTATAAGGTTTCAGGAGCTGAAATTTTAAACCAAATTACCTTGATCCGTCTACTAAATATACTCCAAGCCGTATCTTCTGAAACATTGCATAAAAAAAGTTATAGCGAAAATTCCAAGGTGTCTCAGATGTAGCAGCGAAACCCCAAGACCTTGAGCTCTGATACCATATGTTAAGAACCAAATATCAATATAGCATAGAAAAAAATAAGAATAAGTAATCAATACCTTGACAAAGGGATAATTTCATATAATAATTCTCTGCAAGGGGGAAACCTTATTTTACCCCACATAAATGTTCAAGTACAAGATGACTCCAAATGAAAATGTCTCATTGGTATATATAGGAGACTAGGAGGTATAATTACAAATAATGGAATAAAGCCGACATAAATAAAATAACATTACTAATGTAATATGCCCCAATTAAGGTGTAATGAGCCAATATTAGGGCTTAACAAATGTGCTTAATATCATGAAAAGCATAAGACATAGCGCGTTGAAAAGTCGCACCATCATTATTGAGACCAAAAGGTTGTTTCCGATATGTGAAGGCTCCCCAAGGGAAAATAAAAGCAGTCTTATGTTGATCCATAGGTAAAATATTGATTTAATTATGGCCGAAGAAACCATCCATCGAAGATAATATTTCACTCCTAGCACAATCGTCAACTATCTGGTCAACGAAAGGGCTTGGATAATTGTCTTTAGGACAAGCCTTGTTTATATCCCTATAATCTCCACAAACATAGATCATTCCTTGTTTCTTCGTAACTGGAACAAGAGTAGACACCCAATCAGTCAAAGCCACATGATAGACAAAAACAGCTTTAAGAAGTTTTTCAACTTTGAGTTTAACAGTAGCAGCTTTGTGTGGATGTACTGGGTGAAGTCTCTGCCAAATGATTTTAGTGTCCAGGTAAGTCTTAATTTCATGTACAACAATATCTGGATCAATTCCAAGCATCTCTTCTTATCTCCTGGCAAAAATGTCACATAATTCTTGGAAAAGAGCTTTGTAAATTCAGATCTTATCAGCAGAACATGAGGCACCGATATGAACATTTTCCACAATTTTGGGTTTAATCAAAAAATCTAGAGGAATGGTGGGTGAAATATTTCCCAAGTTCCCTTCGTACAAAACATTGTGTGTTGGTCCAGGTACAAGGGGAGTAGTAACAATAGTAGACGGATGTGAAATCCATTGGTAACTCTCTAAAGTCATGGGTTCCAGAAATAGGATAGAACGATGATTCCCATTGTCCCGTGGGGTATCTTCCATGGATATAAGTGTCATGATCATATCATTGGTGTGAAATACCACGTGAAATGGATCAGGAGATGTATATAAGAGATAACGAGGATAAGGAGTTGTCGATTGAATAGCTTGATAAGCCAATTATACAAGACTTAAAGGCATTTGGTCACCCTAACGAAGACAATCTTCAGATTTAGGTACTATCCAAGGGTCATAACACTTAGGGCGTTCACCAATAGTGGTCGATATCATGTTAATTAAAGCGACAAAAGGAGGAGGAATATCAGGTGGTGTAATGGGGAAAGTACCCATTAATGATGAATCCTTTAGAAGACCCACATGAACATTCTCATAATCGGGAGGTGTTTTCACAATGAAAGGTATGTTACTAGTACGTGAATCAAAATTAAAGAAGGTAAGTTGATTGAAAGTAAAACCTTTTCCTTGGTGAGGGAAATGTAGCACACAGAAAAGAGTAGAAACAATTGCACGCATATAATCAATCCAACTATGTCCAAGTAGAAGGTTGTAATCGAGAGGTACATAAAACACCTCAACCTCAATAGTAACCTCTTTACCTTCTAACATAATAGATAATGAGAGAAGAACACCATAAGGTTTAAACATTGTACCATTAAAATCTTTTAGCGTATTATGTGACTCGGTAAGGGTAGGAGAGCCAATTTATTTCCAACGGGTGACGGACATGACACAAATCAAGGCTCCTTCACCAATAACAGTTTGAGAAATGTTCTTATTTTGTACAATGACTTGTATTTGAAACACTAAGTGAGAAGGAAGCCTTGGAATATGATCTTCCAAGTCAAATATTATCACATTTGTATCGGTAGGATCAATTCCCCCAATATCCTTTAATAGTGCCTTATGTTGCGTAGGAAAACTTTGAAGGACTTTGAGATTCGACATCGCAGAAGGTTCCTGTGCAAGATCCTCTACAATATTGTAGTTTTGAGCGACACGTGTGTGAGGATTAAATGGAAAATTACGAACAATGCCCTTAGTAGGAGGACGAAGAGCTGTATCTAGACTCGGTCATTCGAGATGAAGAGGATCGTTGGGAGGTGAAGTCGATGGAGGAGGTTGAACCAATGGAGGTGGCGAATCATCAACTTTCTCTTTCGAAGGAGAATAATATTTGGCTCGAGTAGCGACTGCAACTCCGTTCTTATTGGAGTCACCAGTACACATAAGTACATAAGATGTGGTAGAGGGAGATGGTTGGTCATGAATGATCAATTGGGCCTGCTGCTGAGAAGTCAAATGTTGTGACAAAACGACGGGTGTAGGAGGTGTCCCGATCCCTTGTAGGAACTTAGTAACCTCAACATGTCATGGACAATATTTCATATAATGATCCTCACCATAGATAAGACAAGGATAACAAGGTTTTCACTTTTCCTTGTCATCAACAGGCTGAGTCTTGGCTTAATCGGATTTTTGATTATTATTATTTTCCTCCTTATTCTTACCTTTTTCCTTTCTTTTTATTTTGATTTTTACCAGTAGGTGTATATTGAACAGAATTAACCTTAGAGGTTTTCCGAGAGAAGGAGTCAGAGGAGGAGTATTTTGTACATTAGCAGTGGTAGATTTTGGATTGGAATGATTGGCTTGTTTAGACTGAGACTCAGCTTGAAAAGTGTCAATCACATCATCAGCAACATGAGAAGGTACCAAAGGTGTTGGGGTTGGAGTTGTATATGGGCGAGGAGCATCAGGGATTAAGTCATGTAGAGTGCTCGTTTGTGAATAAACTAGATCCAAGTATTGAATATGAATATTGCCTTCTCTTCAGTGACGACACCACCCATGGAAACATCACAAGATATAGGACCTATGAGTGACTTGGTAAACCACTCATCCAATAGTTGATCAAGAAGGGGAACTTGGATTAAGCATATTCTCCTCCTCCACTCGTGAATATGATCGGAGATTTGAGTAGAAGAGTATTGCTTAAATGAGCTCAAAATTTTGGTTCCTATCTCATATCGGATCGATAACTGGTAATGCATTAAGAAATCCATAGCTAAGGTGTTGAAATAATTGAATAATCCTTGTGGCAACTCGATATACCATTTGGATTCCGAACCCATAAGAGGTCATTGGAAAATACGTAATCTAATGGAGTCATCCTTCAAGCAATTTGATGAACACCAAAGATGGAAAGTCATGACGTGATTATTTGGGTCTTCTTCTAATCAACCATCAAACTTAGGAATGTCTGATGGTAACTTGGAAGGTATGACTAGCCACTAAGGAGAATGCAAGATAGGATCATTCAAAATCCTAGATAAATCCGGTAAATCTAAAGTAGCAAGAAACGACATTTGTTTGTTTACTTGAGGAAACTGGTAATTTTGAGGAGGTAGTCATGTAGGTATACCAGTAGGACCATAAGCAGTCTGTAGATAGTTAGAGGGTCCTACCAAATTTGGTTGTGAAGGGTTTTGAGTCAAATAGACAGCATGAGTTGGTTGATTGCGTAAGCTTCCTTGGAAAGGAGCATTAGACTGAAAACCTTGACCCCGGGTAGGATTCATAGAACCTGGATATGGTTGTCAAGAATTAGGGGAAACAAAATAATTAACTTGAGGAGTTTTCCCCCCAGGTGGTTGTTGATTTCCTTGGAAAGGAAAATTCCAAGGTTGAGATTGTAATCCAGGGATATATTTACCATACACTGGGTTATGACCCCCAACTTGGGGTTGTCCCCCAACTTGAGGTTTCCCCCCAACTTGAGGTTGGCCTCCAACAAGAATTTGAAAACCAGAAGTGACAGAATGAAAAGTTCCTCCAACTTGATTGGAGCTACTCGGGCTAGGACAATTAGACCCTCCAGGTGGAGCTGGAGGAGGAGGAATGCTAGGCCCCCCGGAGAGAACCTGGGTATGAGTAGGGACAAAAGTACTAGCACCATTATACCCAAGAGGAACAAAAATATTAGGCCCTCCAGATGGACTCTGGGAAAGATTAGCAATATAAGTATTTAAAGAGTTATATCTAGGTGGAAGTGACGGATTTGATCTACGAGGAAGTGGTGTTCCAATAGAAGCTTGAGTGATTATCGGACTTCTAGAAGAAACAAGCATAACTTTTGGGACCATGGTAGATATAGTGAGATCGAGAAGAATAATTGTATGAGAACCAACAAACAATTGGTCTAAGACGGTGAAAAAATTATTGATCGTGCCAGTAAAATGATCTAAAGGTATTGTGTAAGCAGTGGAAGTCATCGGTGTATGTGATGCCATAGTTTGATTAGAATTCCTATGGCATAGATGACTCATTCCTAGTTTTTCAAAAATATCTTGTCCCAAAGAGGTCCTCCAAAGAGAACAGACAGGGGTAGAGCTAGGATTAGAAATTTCAATAGTATGAACCAGAGTTCTAAGCAATTCACTCTGGAAGAGTGGAATGTCTACACCAAACTCTGTGTGAGGTCCATTTCAGTAGGTATTCTAGTATAATATTTAGCAACAACGTCTCCAAATGAATTTATTGGGAGCAAAAGTGGATCTTGTACAACACTCAATAACGTATTTACAGGAAGTATTGATTCCTCCAATGGAGTAGAATTTACAATCTTAGAGGCTACATCGTTATTGACTGCTCCTTCAGGAGAAACCTCTAGTGAGTTAGGAATAAAAGGAGTGTATTATTCTGGGTCTTCTGAAGGTAACCCTTGCATCCTATGTGAACGGCGAGGGCGAATGTTGGATGCACCAAATAATTAATAAAATAAATCTATAGCCAACTAAAGAAACAAAAAACACTCACTAATAAAATCTAGATATCAAACACGCAAACAAACCTTCATATTTCAAAGTCACTAGTTGGTGATGAAATCCAGTGTCGCGAAATCAAGGCAAGAAGGGGCTGGGATAAATCGGGTGGAAAATTTAAATTGACGAACTTCTTAACGAACTTACACCTTGGTGCAAGCTCCCACACATAATCGTGGGTATAACCTCCAAGGAGCCTGAGTGAATCTGGCCAACGTCGATTCCAGGTACCATGAAGACTTGCCCCTCCCAAGTTACCTCATGTAAAGACTCTAAAGAGATAGGCCACTAAGGTTACCAATTATGACAATGATGCATGGGGAAGCAGTCGACAGTCTGATCCATGTGCAAGGGCAGGGTATCTAAGCCCAAAATCAACTCAAGAATATCCCCACAGTATTTTCTTCTCAAGTGACCCCCAATAATACGCACAATCTCTACACTGAGACCAACAAAGGAGGGTGAGTAACTCTACCAGTCCTAATGCAACCTTGTGATTGAACCTTGTGTTAGAAGGGATTCTCAGGACAAAATGTAGCAACTAGATTTGAACTCTCCCTATCACAAGAAACTATTGTGTATTTTGATGCTTTGGAGAGTGTTCCTTACAACCTATTACAAAGCACTATCCTAGCTAATGTTGGTGTATAAAAGTTGCTAATAGATTTTAAAATTGCATTATATTTTAAAGGCGATTGCTTACTCAAAAGGGATACATAAATGAAGCTGATGATGTATTTGACCTCGACCCAATAAAATGAAAAAAGAGATGATATGCAATCGTTTCATTCAATGAACTCTAATTACAAGAGTGAGAAGGTTTCTCTTTCCAGAATACAAAAGATACAAAGCACAATTTCCAAATCTTTGAATGATATGGATTCCAATTTTCTCTTTTTGACAAATATTTGAATGCAAAATATTTCTTACAAAGAATACTAAAAAGAAAAATAAACTTTAGACCTTTGCTTTTCAAATCAGAACAGAGAAATAATCCAAAAAGGAAAAAATGGTCTAAGAAGATTGATGCATTCTCAACACTATTTCCCAAATCAAAATTATAATGCAAACAAAAAATGAAAATATAAGAAAATTGTTTGTTGAACGTAAACAAAAATCCAAAACTTAAAATCACTCCAAAACTCAAAAGAAGTCAAGAACAACCTATCAAACAAGCACCCAAAAACAAAGTCTTGATATTATATCCTTGCAATAAGAAGTCAAAATATAAAACTTGCAAAGCTTATGAGGAGGACTCTCAATTCTTGAAAATCAATAAAATTCAAGCTTAAAAAATGTAAACCAATCATTCACTAAATCTAAAAGTTCATCCCAAGTAGTGAAGACAAATTTGGGCAAAGAAAAGAAAATTGATTGTCAGTCCAACAATTCCTACAGGAATCGTTGCAGGCTGCAGAAGGGTATAGTGCGACGATATAGGATCGTCTCATGTTGTAAGTAAGGCACAATGCAACGTCGTCGCCATGGTCTACACAAGCATAGTGCGATGATATAGAATCCTTGTAGGCTGAAAATAGGACACAGTGCGACAATGTCTGAATATAAAGAAAATTTGAAAGAATGACAAAATTTCTCAATGAACTTTCAGAACCAGGGAGTCAAGATGGATCACCCACAGACTTAGAGAATGAAATTGATCAAAATAAGGTAGGGTAAAAACAAATAAGAAGCAAAAAACAAAAAGAAGTCGTTCCCCAGTATGGTCGCCAATTTTGTTATCAGAAAAATCAGTAAGTGTGGACACAAACTAATCTCCCTAACTTCCACAGGAAGCTATAACAAAACAAGACTGAATACAAACTTCACCTTAGACTTCATTTTCATATACACTAGTTCAAAGAGGGACAAATGACATACCTTTTAAATAAATTTTGATCCTCGCTAGTGTTGTCCTTATCAGTCCATATTTGGATTTGCAGGATGGTGAACCTGTTTAAGAAGCACAAACCAACAAAGAGAGAGAACAAAGATATATATATTCCAATGAATTCTATGTATAAGATCGAGTTATACAATAAAATCAAAGACACATTTATAGGGAAGAAATCTATTGATGCATTATATTAAAGGAAAGTGGAGAATACAACCCATGCCTTGATGTTGCAAGGTCCCTTTCAATGTCTCTTTGCTCCAACACACACACCTTTTCTCCAATGCCTTAATGAAGAAGATCCACAATTTGACTTAGAGAGCTAAAGCAAAGCTATATCAAGTATAACCCCTATCATAATTCTTCATGCATAAGAAAGCCTTAGCCTTTTCCATAAGAGATCCCTCTTTATATAGGGTGAAAAAGGAATGTATGAGGAGATTAGGATGATCCCACTAAATTAGAGAAGCAAGTAAGATCCAAACCAATCATAGGCCACCTCATCTTCTATAAGATTCCCTTCTAGAACATTTGTGAATTTCACTTTTCCCTTGTTTAAGCATGGTCGTGTAGGTAGCCTGCGACAACATTGCAGTCTAGCTTTGGTGCAGCATGCGACGTTCAAGCATCATCGCATAGTAAGCATAGAGCAGGGTGCGATGATCTCCTTTGACATATTTTTTAAGGAAGAAAAGATAATCCACTTTTCTCATGGAGAAAGTCTCTTTTAGTGTTTTCAAGGAACATGGAAGTGAGTTATGCACATGTCGTCAGTTGATCACTGGGGTGACCAAAATAATGTGTAATAGTAGTGCCTATCACAACACCTTCATGCATAGACTCTCTCTCACTCTCATTTTATTCTCTCAATCTCACCCTATCATAGGCTCAACTTTCAACACAACTTCAACAACCTATTCTACCCCACCCATTACATATTTATACATATAATTTAGGGCTCAAAACCCTACTCGCTCATTCCCAAAACCCTGTGAAAACTCATGATGACTCCTTCTTTTTTGCGCACCCTCAAAAATTAGTTCTTCAAACTGCATGTCCAAAAATCCCCCAACGCTCACTTGTGGCTCATCTAAAGCATGTTGTGTCGCACCCCTCCATGCTTCCATGAATGTTTGGAGAGTCTCCTTAGTTGTCGTGACCTATTTATTGACTTCTACTTCTTATTCCAAAATCTCCTCTACGACCTGCACAGTCAGGGTCATGCGTTTCTCCTCGTTGTCACGTGTTTCTTTCTTTATTGTGCTCTGTGTATCTAGAAATTATCCTATTACCCTTATTAATTTGTCCTGCAGTGGTACTAATTGTCGTTTGAGAATATCTTATTGTTCTCTTATCTGGTCTATTTCAGTGTACGACTACCTACTTGCCAGGATGGCAGCCATGCACTCAGCGGGTGGAAACATAATGATGTTATCCAAAACCTTATATTCCTTTTCTTGTGCATCCCTTAATCTATATTCCACAACCTTCATCTCTATATCCTCCATCATATTTGTCCAAATTTGCGTGCTTTCCTCACATAGATTTGCACACTCCTCCTCCAAAGTCTTAATACTTGCTACTATGGTCATGGTGGTTCTTTCTCTTTGTTCCTTTTCCTTCAGTGGTGTCCCTAGTGTGGCATGTGATTCCAAGTCTTTGATCTTGGTGTGGAAGCCTTTAATGAATTCCCTGATGTTTTACACTTGTTCTTCAAGAGTGGCTTCTACCACCATCAACATTTCTGGAATATCCTTATAGAGTTTATGGATGCCTTGTTGTATTCACTTTTCCTACTTCTCAACCTCATCCTTCTCCTTCAATATTTTGTCATCATTTTCCTCAGTCACTCTCTTCTCCTGTAAATAATTTGTATAATCTTTCTAAAGCTCTATCTTCTCTGACACTACCTTTTCCAACTTGCTTTATGTTGAATCTACATGGAACCGTATCTCCTGCGCAATACTGATGTGCAAGCCTTGTAGTATTGTTGTGGGCATTGGTGAAATGAATAAGTCCAGGTGACTTAGTCATTGTACCTACTCTTGCATCTCGAGTGTTGGGAACTCAATCACATCTGATGATATCTTCAACACTTTGCGCCCTATTTCCATATTTAAAAAATAAGAAGTGGTATCCCCTAATTCCCCAATCAGGATTTTTTATGGTCCTTCATTGGATCGGTGCTCTAGTTCTATCCTTGTTTCTTCCAAGATTTGCTACAATGTTGTGAACTGGTCATGTACCTGTTGGAGAAATTCTTCTTATTTTTACGATGCTTGCTCAATTGCTTCATATCCGACATCCCTTACTTGATAGTCGATTCTATCGATGTCAACATCTTCCAAAGTATAGTTAGCCAATACTTTGTGGGATTTCATCTTCTTTCACACAGTTTTTCTTGGCCCCTTACCCGTGTCCTTCCTTTTCTCTCTGACTATTTGTTTCATGTCTTCTATGCCTCTACCATGTTCATCGCCATGTCCATTACCATGTCCATTACCCTATTCATCTGCATCATTGGCAGGGTGCTCCGTATTTGTTCCATTCACAGGAACCTTCCAATCTGGATCCCAATCCTACATGATCAAGTTGATATCTTCTTCTGTGATCTTGTATTTTTTCTGGCTCCATTCTTTTCTCAGGTCCTTCTTTGCTTGTATATAGATATGGTGTCAATCTTTCCTGAACCGCACAATCAGGGTGTATACCTCCACCAATTGTGGTGAAATGTGTGGTTTATTTGTGATGCAATGTCGAATCCTTTTTACATACAAAAATAAATCCACGTTAGTGTCGATGATCTATCTTATTTTGTGAGCCATGTACTAGAAGTTCTGATACTTAGCTTCCAAACATGGCTTACCTCTGAGACCCAAGAACTACGCATCTTCCATCTCTTCTGACACTGCAAACGCAATCAGAATTAGAAGCCAAGGATAATGGAATTACATGCCTCTATCCTATGCTTCTGTGCAATCGGTGAGGAATTGGTTCAATAAAAAAGGTGCCCAGTTCATCAATACCCCTTCAACACACTTCTCAGCCACAGTTATCACTCTCAATGCCACTTGGAATTTCCTTCATTTCCTTAGTAACTTGCACACCAATTCCTGCATTGCAAGCCTTACTGTTGGGTTTCATATGCTCGACACATCCAACCTATGCACACCTCTAACTATGTGAATTTTTTCCCTCATTTCCTTTGACAGAGTCCTAACAATTTTATTGTCTACAAACAACGAGCTTGGATATTTTCTAGCAGGAAAACCCCCCCTTTAACTACACCAGGGTTCAAGTTGTAGACAGAGCGAATAAACGCCTAAAATCTAATCAATTTTCCATTCTACCCCAAACATACGAAAACTAATGTAAATAAATAAAATATATAAGAGATCAGGTAATTATACCTTTGATCCCACATCTGGTGATGATCTTCTCAAGATTGGAAGTTCCACTGAATGCACATCTCCTCCCAGGTCTGACCTGCATCGAAAGATAGGAAAACAAAGAACTACAAGCATGTTATTTCATATATAAGTTAGGTTTATATGTTATAATGTCAAGTATAAATCAATAAAAGTACTCAAGACACCATCATTTGGGACAGGAAAATATGATTATTTTATTCATAATACAAAGATTATACCTTACAATCTGAGTTGGCCACCATTCCGCGAACGTGGTCCGGGCTCCTCTTTACCATGCTCCAAGTGCACCTTGTATGGAATTATTCTCTCAACCTTCTGATCTCTTCTATGGAAGGGAATGGGTTAAATGGAAGAAGAAGGGGCTGATGAGGGAATGTTGAAGCAATTTCTCACAAAAGGCAGCAATATCTTGGGCAAGGAGAGGAAGTGAAATCAGGTCGAGCTTCACTGTATTTATTCTTAGATTTGAAATGAGAGCCCAAAGCCTACTTTTATATGACAAAAGGATGGTTATTTGGCTGGGTGATGAGCTATATCAGGTGGATTAGTTGGTAAACTTCCAATAGCCCGTAAATTTCAACGAATTTCTTGCAACCTTTTATTTTTTGCAACTTTTGCAAGCATATGCGGGTTGTAATGGTGAAACATGCATATGTACTTGAGCTGTAGTGGTGAAAAAAGAGTATTTATGTGGGATCTAATGGTGTAGGGCGTGCACATCTTCCAAAAAATGGTTTTTTAGGAAGAGCTTCTCAGCAGTGCTTTGGCAAAAATTGCAAGTAAGAGGACCAAGGCCATGTATGGAAGAGTAGGGAATTTTAGGGCTATAACATAATTGTCCATGCGATGGTAAGTATATGATCCTTAAAATCATGTATATATCGATATAGATTGGCCTCTCCAACCACAAATAACCTCCATGCACACAAGTTATGATCAACTTAACACATGCATTCACCTCGTTGCTTCTGTCGAAATGTGGGATATCGAAGAGGTTTATAATGTCTAATCACTCTAGTCCTCTGGTCCATATATTTGGCACATATATGCTCTAGCTCATTTCTATATCTATCCTTAGTTCCAAGTAATGGTGTGGTGTAATTTTAGGGAATTTTTTCGTGTTTGTGATATCATGGTCTGGATATTTGATCTACGACACCCTCCCTAGCATTTCTTAATCCATGATGACCCCATTTGGGATGTCAAGAGTCACCAATTTGTAGTAGGGAGTCTTTTTTAATGTCACTAGTGGGGAATCATCCTTCCTTGGTAGAATATAGTCTCGAGGAAGCCTCGGCTCTGACAATGATGCTCCCAGAAGCTCCTCAACCTTTGGTTCGACTGTGTGCACTCTTGTTTTGGTTTTCTTTGGTACGAGCATTGTTTCTTTTAGCAAAGCCATTTTTGTAAACTCGTTACCAACGACAATTGTTTCATCTCTAGGGTTTCTCTTGGCTTTGTAATATGGTTCTCGACTCTCTCTTACTCACATGCAACTCTAAGTGACAATAACTAATGTTTTTCGACCCTTCACGACTTTTGTGCCCCTTCGCTAGTTGTCCATATCCCTTCGCGCCTAAATTAACTATCTCATCCACTAGTAGTGTGATGAATTCTTGATTTAAAGTTTCTTTATTTTCATATATTCTATTGAATGTGTGCCTCGTATTTCAAGTCTGTCATGATTCCCAACAAATTTTTCCATTTATTGCTACGCGTCATCTTTATGACTTGTCATTCACATTTTTTAACCATCATTTCTTCCCTTTTGATGCCTTTAATGGTGATTATGGTCCTGTTCCATGCATTTCTTCTGTGCATACCTTATTTTTCTTTTATCTGCGCAACGCTCACTTTTCCTATGCCCTTACTCTCATTGTAACTTCAATTTTTTCCTATTTTTCCTTCATTTTTATTTTCTCTTTTTCCACTTTTTCTTATTTTTCCTTTTTCTAATTTTTCTAAATTTTTGTTTTTGTTTTTCCTACAATAATACACTATTATAATATAGAGTTTCTCACGCAGGTCATATTAGTGCGTGGTAGTTTGGTTGTCCATATAAATTTTCAGCCGAATACCATTCACCATTCCTCTCGGGACTTCTCCATTCAGTGTTTCCAACTGCACAACACCTACCTCCATCACATGCTTAATCACATATGGTCCTAACCAGTGCATTCATAACTTTCTGGGATTTTGCATGAACTTAGTGTCATATAGTAACACTAAGTCCCCCACTTGAAAAAAAATTCGTTTAATATTTCTATCATGCCATGCATTTTCTCTTTCCTTTTGAACTTGTTGATGGAACCCTACGAAAAATTATTCTTCCTCAAGTTGTACCAATTGTGACAATATCTCCTCTATTGTGCCAGAGTCTGAAATATCAGTAATCACAACAACGTGTAGGATAGGCACAATAAAATCCATCGGCATTACTACTTCTTTCCCATAGACCAACCTAAAGGTATATGTCTGGTCAAATTTTTACTTGTAGTCCTATATTCCCATAATAATGCAAGAATCCTCAATTCCTAATCATCCCTTCCTATGTTGTAAATATTTGTTAGAGCATTCTCCATAATTTTATTAAAAGATTCTTCTGTCCCAATAGCCCGAGGGTGATATGGTGTATGCTTCTGATGATGAATTTGAAATTCCTTGGTCAATGTTGCAATCATCCTATTCAGGAAGTGTGCTCCTTGATCACTGAGTAAAATGAGTGGGCATCCAAATCATGTAACTACATTCTCAAATAGAAACCTCTTAGTAGTATTAGCGGTTCAGTCCATGACTGGTGTTGCTTCTTCCCATCTGGTCAAATACTATGTCACAATGATTATGTACCTAGCTCTTGATTTTCTCGCTGGTGGGTTGATCGGTCCAACAAGTCTATTGCCCATTTATCAAATTCTTGCAACATTGCATGTGGGCGTAAAGGCATATCATCACTTATGTATGGCTTTCCCACCCTTTGACAAACATCGCATGCCTAACATTATTCTTTAGCATCCTTATGAAGTGTGGGCCACCAAATCCCTACGTACAAAATATTTTGCGTTGTTTCTTTACCTACGTAGTATCCTCCATCAACTCCTTTATGTGCTTATGAGAGTATCATTGGACTTTCATTCTCTAACACACATCGTCTCAATATTCCATCTACACCTAACTTGTACAAGTTTCCTAAATTAACAGATAGTCAGCTTCTTTAACCACTAAGTTTTTATTCTGCGCAACTGTCATGTTTGATGGGTCCATTTGTGTACTTAAAAACTACACAATGTCTGTGAAGTAGTCATCTACCATTTTAACTACAAATAATTGTGCATCTGGCAAGTTGTCATCTAGATTCCTTGCATATTCTCCTGATAGTATGTGTGATAAGTGGTTTGGTCCTGCATTCAACTTCCCTAGTTTCACAAAAAATTCAAAATCATATTTGTGGAACAACAACAACCATTTGCATATTCTCTCCCCCCAACATTGACTTGTTCACTAAGTATCTAAGTGCATAATGGTCGGCATACATATTAAAATGAGAACCCAACAAATAATGTCTAAACTTCTGCAGTGCATATAACATTTCCAATCCTTCTCATTCTATGGTAGTGTAGATCTTTTCTGTTGTTGACAACATCCTGCTTGCAAATGTTATTGGATGGTCTATGTCTCCTTCTCCTGGATGAGATAATACTACACCTAAATCTAGGGATGACACATACACATGAACATGGAACTCCTTCTTCCATCCTGGAAAGATCAAAATTGGTGCAGTCACTAATTTCTGATTCGAGGTATCCAAACCTTTCTAATAGTCCTCATTCCATTGGAACTTAACTTCCTTTTTCAATAACTTCTACATAGGTGTTTCAATCTATGCATAACCCTTAATGAACTTCATGTAGTATCATGTATGACCTAGGGTTTCCCTCAATTGTCTGAATGATGTGGGTGGATGTTGTAAATCTAAAATAACTACAATCTTCACAAGATCCACTAATAAGCCCTTCTTACATACCACATGGCCCAAAAAAATCCAAAAGGTGCACAGAAAATAAATTTCTTCAAATTTAGTGAAATTTGACATTGTCTACACCTATCCAACATTGACCTGAGGAATTCTATGTGATCTTTCAATAGACTAAACACGGTCCAATCATCTAATTAAACTTCAAGGAACTTATGAATAAATTCCTTAAAAACTGCTACAACTACTCTGGAAAAAATTGCAAGTGCATTCTTCATCCCAAAAGGAGTTATTGTGTACTAATAACTTCCCCACTATGTTGCAAATGTAGTCTTATATTTGTCTTCCCATGCAATTCTAATATGGTGATATCCTAAGAAGCCATCTGTGAAATAATAGGCCTCCTTCCCCCTTCATTCTCTAACACTTTATCTGTAAATGGTGTTGGAAATGGATGATGTAGACATGCATCATTTAGCTTCTTTAGGTCCACACAAATCCCGATTCCCCATGTTTTCTTATCTTTTACTACCATTGGACTTATCCATTCTCATTCCACTATTGGTTCAATGATTCATGCTTCTAACATTATATCTATATCTGCTTTCACCTTCTCTTTATACTTTGTATTTAACCTGTAGGGTCTCTGTCTCACTGAATTAGCATCTAGTTTCAAAGGGATATTCATTTCTCCTAAATCACCAACTATCCCCTTCATCTCTAAAAATGTAGTTGGGAATAGATATTGATATTCACATAATAAATTTGAAATCTTCTCCATGGTTTCATCATTCCAATAATCACCTATTTGCACAAAATTTGGATTTTCAGTTGTCCCAATATTTACCTTATGTGTCTTTATTGGTTGTGCATGTGCAACAGATTCAAGATTTGGTCCTTCTATTGTGTGTTCCCCCTCATTTTCAGGTACTTGTATATTCCTTGGATATTCCTCATCTTGCTTTTCCTTAGTAACATTATAACATTCAAGTAATTCATGAACAATCATAGAATCTCTGTGCAAAGTATCGATCTCCATATGTTTCTACACTACTCAAAATCATATGTTGGATCAATTACCCATGTATACTTATGCGCAATATACTCCACCTCGGTACCGAATCTAAATTGCATCATCCTTTTACATTGCGACCAATCTTCCATTCCCTGTTTATGTGCAACCCACCATATGGTTGGAGTGGCCTTCAAAAAAACATCTAACGCCAACAGTCTGTGTTTTTCAGGTATCTACAACTAAAACGTCCATACGAAAGAATCTATGTCAGTCAAACCATCATATTTAGGTGGGTCACATAGCTCTGTTCCAATCCATTGAAATGATCGATTTATGTGTGCACATCGTCTGGGAGATACTTTTTGCATCCACTGCTGCTAATGTTCCAGACCTTCCTCTGAGTCTGATGCACATGAGTTAATGCTTCTCCAACTTAGTGCACCATTTGTAGTGGGGTTAACATAATCATCCATTTGTGCAGTCATATTATACAAGTTATCAATTGTATTCCCTGTAGCTAGTTCTATGTACCTCTTTCCTTTTTTCAAATCCAATGGCATGATAACTTTCAAGTTTCCTACCTCAAATATCATTTCCCTCCTCTTCAAATTAATAATTGCATGATTTTTAAAGGCCCAATCTAACCCCATTAGAGCTATATATGGCTGAATATCATCCACTATTTCAATGACTTTGAAGTCTACTACACCGCGCACCCCATCTATATTCAAAGTTATCCCCATCAATCATTCAATTGGTACTATATTTTGTTGGTTTACCAACCTTAACTGAACAGAAGACCATATTAACTTGGGTTTCCCCATCATTTCCCATGTCTTCTTTGGTAACACATTTAAATCAGAACCAAAGTATAAAATAATGTTATCCACATCATATTCCCAAATCTACACACTTAATCTAAATGCTCTGTTGGTCATATTTTTGCATAGTACCCGATTCACACCCTTTGTGCAGTAGGAATTTCCCTTTCTTGTGTGCAATTATCGATCATTTCACATAATTCATTCAGCGCGGTTTCATTCTTCAACAATTTTATGCAACTTATTAGAAATTATCTTAGAGTACTTACCTTCTCAAGCGGATTTTCTTGTATAGTACGATAACATATAGGAGGCATGTCAACCATAGGAGGCGCAACTGATGTTGATACTACCCAATATGGTCCTAGTATTTCTTTTCTCTTCCTCTGATATGTCTCTTTTTCTTACTGAGGGTAAAATTTTGGCATAGGTCCTACTAATTTCCTCACCCATTATTCAACCTTCCTTCCTCCATTTGTCGTATCAACCCCTGTTCTAGTTCCTCTACATGTGTCAGTTGCTATTCTAGGTCCCTCATTGCGTTCCTTAGTTGCTATCTTTTGTGCATTCTTGTTATGGTTCTAGTTTTGATTCCCTCTTTCCTGGAACTTTGCAAGTAGTTGGAGACAGTATTTTGTCTCATGATCCAATTCTCTACAATATGTGTAGGTTTTACAAGGATTCAGGTAGTCACGAGCTAAGTGTACCAGTTAATTACAATTGTAACATATTACTGGTCCTCTCCCTCCTCTACCAAAATTTCCTCTGCCTCGAACTCTACCTAATCCTCCTTGGTTTCCTTTATTAAATCCTCTCTGATTGTTATACTGTGGACCACCTCCTTCTGTCACAACATTCTCCCCTTGAATCCTATACGTATCTGAAGTGCACTCTCTCATCAGATCAAATGTGTGAAAATCCTTCTCTTTGTGCCTGACTAACTTGCAAAAGTTACAAAGTAAGTTCCTTGATGTACTATGGTATTTCTTTAGTAATAGACACTCAGTCGGATGATTTCCCCATTTATTACATATTTCTTAGTACCCCCCTCCAAGTAATGGATTCGGTACTCTAGTCACCAAATACTGCGCAAAAATGGGGCATTCGTCCTTATGGTGGCCTTCAGTCCTACACTTGGTACACCATATATGTTCCTGCTTCTCCTTCCCTTTTGTCAGTTCTTCCAATTGAATCATCAAGGCGACTAATTGTGTCTATACTTGTGTCATCCCCCCACCATCTCCTACAGGGGATGCTTCCATCTTCATTGCAATCTCCAAATCTTCAAGTTGCAACACAACCTTCTATTGAATCAACGATCGACAAATGTGTGGTAGTATTCCTGCAATAAAACAATCTTGGTGTTGTTGATTAGGTATTTGAAATTTCAACCTACCCATCAAATCCTTAAACCTTTTATAATTGTCCCAAATTTATTCAGTCTACACCTATTTTATTTCCTTCAACTCTATAATGTATTGCAACTCATATTTTGGCTTCTTGAACTCTTTCAATAATGCTTGTCTAATTTTTGCTAAAGTCCTTTCTTGTCCTATAGGTGTGGTACTATGTAGTTTCATATATTAGACTAATACACAACCTATAAAATTTGTTTCCAACTACGCAATCTTTACGGCCTCATATTGGACATTCTTTGCAGCCTATATTGTTTCACATATGAATAGATGTTGTTCTGGGTCCTCCGACCCAACTCCTTGGAACTCAAGTAGTCTTAGTGTATTTTCTAACCCTGGCATGTTTTTTTTTTGCAGTACCTCCCCTCGACGATGTTGGTTGACTTTGACTTGGTGCATTGCTTCCACTACTCTAGTTGTTGCTACTATGTCTTCCTCCATTAACTGTAATAACCTTGTTTCCCCCAGCTTGTAATTAATCATTAATTATTATGACCATGCTATGGCATGTGAACAATGTAAATGTATTATTGTTTAGATTTATAATAACTAACTGTGGGGGTGAAGCCTTGAAGTACTAGCCATGATATCACTAGAGGAAAGAGTGAGTAAATTGTAGAGAGGGTTAATTATGTCAAAATGACCCCAAATTCTCTTTGTTGAAATAATAATCCTCATCTTAATCCCAAGGAAAAATTAGTTAATGAGAAAAGGACTGGTGGTTGAAAAATCAACTACCCCAATGAATGGAACGATGGAGGGTTTGGCTGAGGAGATAGAAAATTGTCAGCCTGAAGTACCACATAGTGCAGTTTCCTACAGGCCCAGATTGACTCGAGTTCCTTCTGATAGAAGGAAGAGGACAAGTCCAAAACCTTCCTGGGGAGGAAAAAGGCGTGCAATAATACACACAAAGCAGACAAGAAGGAGACCATGGCCACATGGGGTTGTGTGACCTGGATACACACAGAGAAAAGAGGAGAATATGCGAGGCTTTGGGGTTATGAAGGATTAAGTTGTTCTAGTTAAAAGGAGAGAACAAGACAAAGGATATCTGAGAGTTTGTAGAAAACATGACCTGAGTATAAGGTCGCGAGCTTGATGCTGAGGGAGCATCTGATAAACCTCGCAAAGGCTGTGACAGAGAAAGGATCTATGAGAAATTGAAAAATTTCCCTAGTGATATCATGACTTGGCACAGGGGTGGCCAGAGCTCTAAGAATGAATGCATCTGAGCCTATGGTTGGGTGGAAAGGAGAACACCCATAGTTAGTTTGTTGGTGATTGACTGTAATAGATAATTATTTCATATACCCTGTGTACTAGAATTGAAATGAGTGGTTGGATGTCTATGTCAATGACTAAAATTTTCATTGCATGATTAATATTAGTAATGCTTATTGTTCTTCTGTGAACCCCTTCATTTGAATGGTTTATGTTTGCCTCTGCATAAAAGCAAGAGAACTCTTAGACATGGATCTTCAAATGAAATTAGGAATAAGATTATGGTTTTTGTGCTAGTTGGAAAATACTTACGGGAATTTTCCCAAGGATTGATTTTGTAATGTAAGAGTCGGGGAAAACTTTGTTGTAATGCTTCAGTCCTGTTGACCCATAAAATTTAACTTCACATGTTACTAAATTCATTCTCTATGGATGGAGGGAGCCTCCTTTAAACCATTTGTTTGTGTGACCAAGGGCCCATGCCCATGACCCTAACCAAATCACGGCTAAGATTTGAGTGTGTAGCCCTGGAACTTGTCAGGGAATCCATATGACCAGGAACTTGGAACCCTTTGCTAGGTCTAAAAGGAGATAAGTTATCTTGTCTTCGAGACTTTGGGATTCCAGAGCTGCGGGATGTTATAACTTTACCACATGCAAAATCAACTAAACGTAAGTTGTTGGTACCGTTACCAGACAGGTTGACTGACATCTGGTAGTTTCCTTAATTATGACTATGGGATATATCCCATCGTTAAAAAATGATAAACTTCACATTCACGAAGTAATGTGAATCATATATTTGAGAATATTCAAAATCTTCCCTCATCGTTGGATTGATGCTATGTTCATTCGATGTTGATCAACTCCGTGAGTAACAAAGAAACTAAACAGCCAAACCCCCAAACATCAAATTCTAAAAGAGACAAGGAACATCGATCCAAGTATGCTTTGAGATCTCTCTTGATCATTGGATCTAGACCGTGGTTAGTCCAATGCTGACCACTCCCAGAGTAAAAATGAAACTAAACAGCCAAACCCCCGAACGTCGAAGTCACAAAGTGACGAGGACCATTGATCCAACGATGCTTTGATATCTCTATTGATCATTATATCTATATCATGGTCAGTCTGACGTTGACTACTCTAGGAGTAAAATGGAAACTAAACATCCAAACCCCTGAATGTCGAAGTCGCGAAGCAATGGAGGCCATATATCTATGGATATATGTGGACCTATCTCAAACGTGGGATAAAATTGTATTGGGAGGTTGCTGGCAAGAGTTTAGACTTTGGATCTCTATCATTACGGAGTGACATGGCAGACTGATGTCACCTAGGGTTACGTGGAACCATGTTCGACATGCCACGTGTCACCTTGATTCTTTCTTTTTACAGACCTTATATGCCAATTGGAACATGACATGTGTCTCCAATTGATAGGGCCACATGTCATCTTTGTCCTTTTCCACGTGTCAACCCCCTAGCACATACTCACTTGGCCTAATAGATGGTGGAATATACAAGGCACCAAGAGTTTGGGACTTCGTGAAACTTGGGATGCTGGAATGTTGGGTTTAACCAACTGAAGGCCCGAGCCTACATGTCATTGCCTCTACATTTAACGTTCCACCATGTGTAAGTGTGGACCCTTAGGGAGTCTGGGGTTTCATAACTCTCGAAGTTTGGAGTGGTATACTGGATTGGTCGAAAGGGTCGAAGGCCCGGATTTACTTTCCCGCTCCTGCAAACTATAAGAATAATTTAAATATAATTAATTAACTAAGTGGAACCCTCTCCATAGCTTTGGCATTTGGGAGTTTTGGGGTATATTTATAAGAGCATGTGGAGGAACTTTCATCGAAGTACAGAGACTTAGGTGCTTATCGAAATTAATACTTCTAAGTACTCCTTTGAAGTCTTTAGTTATATTATAATATAATTCAATAGAATTATATTATAATATGATTAATGAAAGAACAAATTGGAAATGTTTAATTAAATTAATAGGCCTATAAGAGCTAGACAAGTGCCAACCTCGGGTTGGGAAAGTCTTTGTATGCTATGTTGAGGTGGCATGCCAGGTGATAGGGAGCCACGTGGATGCCACATGGGGATGAGAGACCCTAGTTGGTAAAGGCCTAAAAACTTTGAAGGTCCATAACTTTCGGTATAGATCTCGGATCTAGACAAACTTATAGTTGTTGGAAATCTCTTGACGAGAAGAAGATGATGGAGGTCTCGGGAAGAGGATTTGAGATGGTTGAGAAAAATTAAAAAAAATGTATACCCCATTCCTTAAAATTATACCTAAGTGGTTGGGTGTGTGACACTAACTATAAGTGCTTTTGACAAATACTCAAATGTTACTTTGGATCTAGGTGATGCACATGGTATCGTGGAATCAACACAGGATCTAGTTTGAGTAGGACTTATCGGCTCTTCTATTATGGGACTGAACTGATAATCATTTTCCTCTCCTTCTGTGTGAATAATATCTACGATTTGGACTATAGCACAAGTTTCTCCCCTCTTAAACTCACTATGAAACTCTCCTTTCTTAGCCCCAGTATTCAACCTCTTGTACCTTCTTCCACTACACAATATTCCAAACTTGTCTTCCTCTTTTGATACACCTTCTTCATTTCTCTGCATCCTCAGTATGTCCCTTCCTTCTTCATTTCTTTCTTCATTATTTCCTACCTTTAGAATGTCCTCTAGTTATCCCCCAATTACCATATGTGTGTGAAGCCCCTTAGCAATGAGACTCCATCGTCATCACACACTTTCCACACAAAAACATATTTATCCAAGTAGCCAATGATTTCATAAACCTTCTGCCTAGACCCTTGAAGAAATCCCTCTCTACAACACTATATGACTGGGTACAAACCACTGCAAATTCTATAATATAACCTCCCAATATATTGTTCAACCAGAAGTCAATGGCATGGGAAGTCTTGTTATTTACAGAGTTAAATTGTCTTAGCAACTCAAGATTCAAGTTCCTTGGTGTTGTATTTTAGTACCTTCCAATGTTCTCCACTAATATTTCTAACCACTCAGTAGAGATAATCAGAAATTCACCAAAGAAAATTTGATGCAATAATGTGTACACATAACTTTGCATCCATTGCTCATTGCTCATCTGAGGGTTTCTATTTTCTTTCCGAGAAAATTCTTCTTCCTTCCCTTCTAGTCATTCAACAATCTCTTTCTTAGTCAGTCTCCAAAACATTCCCTCAATCAAATATTATGGGTCCCAACAACTGAACCATTTGTTGGCGCACGATTGTAAGAACCTAGGTTTAGTTTACTCTACCAACAAACCCTGTAGACACCAACTCTTTTGGCATCACCTAAATGCAATTGAAGTCTCACCCAAGGCATCTATTGGGGTTGCATGAACCACGTTTCTATAGGGATGAGGGGATGGGAGGCTATCATCATATTCATTCCTACTTATCTACTATGTGTGTCATGTTCCTTGTCCCTTTTCCCTTGATTAATTAGTAAACTTTAATTATGCAACATCATTGTGACACAGATTGCAACATAAACTATTCATTGTAACATTCATCTTTACTATGCATTGATCATCTACTACACAGATCTAGATCTAGTTATGCATAAATAGAACATTCATGAACAACTGCATAAACCTATATTCAACCACAAAAGTTAACGTGGTTCACCAATTCCTGGGCTGTGTCCACAACAGTTGGCTTCTTTATTATTATTCATTCAATTCATCTCAGGCTTGCACATTGTGCTACAATAGATATATCATATTATCCTTACCCATCCTGCCTAGCCATTTTGTAGTGCACGCCTCTCTCTGCAAAACCCTCCTAACCTTCAGACATGGACTCTCTCTAACTCTTAGTTTATTCTCTCAATCTCACCCTATCATCAGCTCACCTTTCATCGCAACTTTAGTAGCCTATTCTACCTGACCGATTACATATTTATACATATATTTTAGGGCTCAACACCCTACTCACTCATCCCCAATACCCTATGAAAACTCATGATGACTCATTGTTCGGGCATTCTTTTCCTGTTTTTCCACCTACATGTTGTTTTTACATTCTCGCTTGTTGTTCTTCCTGATTTTGCACATCTATATACTTTTCCATGCCTAACTATTGTCCTTCCTTCTTTTGTGCACCCCCCCAAAACTTAGTTCTTTGAACTACCTGTCCAACATGAATCGTTGATCTCAAATCAGGAGAAACAATTATCATCCATCTGACTTTATCGGCCATCGGTGATTGACACTTTCCTTTGGATGTGCATGACACTTTTCCCGATCTGCCGACGCGATCGACGGCCATCAACCCACTTCCTTGACAATCGATTTGCACCTAACTCTAAATCGACCGATTTGACTTTCATCTATCGGAAATATTCGTTGGCGAATGGAAATCCTCACTAATTTTGTTGATGCTCGAACATCATCCCATCTCCAATTGATGATCCTTGACAAATTTCGAATACACTTTCCTAATTTGTTTGACTGGACCATCAACGATCAACCACTTCTGGGATAACATAGCACTACTCATGTGGCATGACATATGGATGTTGATGTGTCATGATATGTGGACGTTGATGTGGCATGACACATCATCTTGAGGTGTCAACTTGGGTGACGTGGCATGACACATGGATTTCTTCATGGCATGACACATGAATGATGACATCATCATCCACCGGTTGATTCTATTGGATGACATGAACAATTTTTTGAATTTTTTCGACTCCCAATCATCGACGCGTCGGTCATTGGAAACACATCTTGCTTGATTTACAACACTTCACTGAGTCGGTCGACACCCAACCATCGGCCCATCGGTAATTGAAAACACTTTGGTGGATTCATCCAACCCCCAAATATCGCCCATCAATGGTCAAATATGTCTTATGGTTGACCAAACACTTTTCCAAAATTTTCGATTCAACCATCATCCATCAATGAACTCTGTTGGTGAGCTTCATTACCTAGAAAACATTTTGACTAAAACTCCAATTGATCTAGACCCTCAATCTACCACTAAAAAATGATTGTGTCCATTGATTATATCAACTTCTTTCAACTTTGTCGACGCCCATCCATCGACCGTTGTCCATCAACATTTTCTATTGGCGAATTTCCAACACTTCGCCAAACTCGTCGATTTGACCATTGGTCGTTGGCGAATTCTATGGTCGAACCTCACACTTAGAAAATTTTGACAAAAACCTAGGTGAATCTGGGTCGTCGATCTCATCCATTTCACAACCCCCAAAATGAATCTTGGTCATTGATTTACCCAACCTTTCAAACGGTTGAAACCTTATGAAATGTTAAATTTATCAAGGTGAATCTCGATCATCGATTCACCAAACTAGCTACAACTCTACATGTGGTCTTTAAAACTCAAATTTCAACCATTCCAGGTCAAATTTTGATCTACAAATTCACTGCTCTATTCCATTAACATTATTAAATTGTCTGGATTCATTCAAACTCAAATCTTACTCACGAAATAGGGTATTTCACTCCAACTTCTCCATTTTTCTACAATTTTACATAGATTGAAGTTTGCAACAATGAATTACTCAATTTTCACATGTTCTTAGCCCATCCAAGCCTGGTGTTTGAACCTGAGGTATCTGATACCATATTGTAATTTTCGCAGCCTCGAGTTGGGAAACATTACGTGCAAAAACTCATTAAATCTGAAGATTTACTACTAATTAAAAATCTTGTAGCTTATCAACTGCAAAACACACAAAGTTTGACCATTGGAATAATAAAAAAATGCTAAATGCATCTAACAACATATATTAAACATGAACGCAAATGTTCAAGCCAAAAACAAACACATCACATTCATATAAATCATTTACACAATAGAATAATAATAAATAACACCACATAAAACACTTATCTATTAACAACTATCCAACTGGCTACATACGAAGGATGAACCTCCGAGCCATGGGCATTGTTGATCATTTTTTCGCATCATCAAGCCACCCCCGAGCTGAGGCTATGATCAAATGAGGATATATGTCCCACTATTTTTCCACTATCCACACACAACAGCCCCCAAACCCAGGTTTTACCCCCACAACAGTTCCAATCCTCTAGCTCTCTCTTCCCCACAACCTGCACTACTCACAATCCCTCAAGTTGTATCATTTTTTTATTAGGGTTCCTAGTGCACTCAATTGGCCAGGAATTCCTCGACTATGATCCAGGAACTTTTAGTTTCTTCGGAAGTTTTCACAGCAGCCTTCACAAGGCTCTTAAGATATTTCCTCAATAGGAAATCACACCACATGATCACAACCTGATTTTACAGGCACACAATCCTCTTTCTTCACAACAAGCATAGCCAAACAATGGTTTCCTTAAAGTATACCATGGTTGGTCCTCTTCCAAGCCCTCTTCTCCTCCTTTGCTACCCAAAATCTGCAGGTAAAAATTGTCCCTATCCTGCATATGAATTTCCTCTTCTTCCTTGCTTGCTTGACTCACACTCTTCTCAAGGATGATTGTACTTTATCCCATGTTCTCCAATAACTATGGGATGTGACCACTCACACCCTCTCTTTTACATGAGTTTAAATGATTGGCTTCTCATACACTCAATTAGCAAATACAAGGTTATACACAAAGATAATAATTTTAGGAATGTGGGTTGGATTAATACCCATGAATAATTTCCCCTTGGACACCTTTATATTGTGGAATCATAGCCCCCCATCATTGTTGGTTCATTTCATATCATATCCATCGATTATCACTTTTATTAATTATTCAATGTTCATAACATGCAATTCAGCCCCCAACCACATTCAATCAATGTCGGCTCTTCGTCCCAACACATCGACTCACCAACCTAATTCACATTTATTCAATTACATTATAACTCACGAGGTTTAGAAATGGGGATGTTACAAGTTCTCTAAATGAATCCTTATAATATTTACTGGAAAAAAAAGTATTACATTCTTTTTTTGTCTTCGCTAGACTTTGATGGGGACTAAGATGCTCGCAACCCTTGTTCAATGCTTCATTGTAAAATTTAATTTGTTTTGGGTGAAAAGGAGAACGTATAAATTAGACTATCAATGGTGCAAATTCTATGTTCAAACATTTTGTCTTTTGTCTTCCTTGAACGTTGCTTTATGTTATTTTGGATATATGGTTTTGTGGTTTTCTGTACTCAGGTGTTTTGGCATAAGTCAATCCATATTTTTTTAATTTTGATAGTTTTTTCTACTACATGTGAAGGTTATGTTCACAACCCACTTTTTGTATTAAATATTTATACATATTATTTTATTGAGTAAAAGGATGCATTAGTGTCAAAAAAAATTAGGTAAGAACACTATGGTCATCAAAATCAAAACAATTAAACACTCTACGAATTTGTACTTTTTCATTTTTTTATCACTGGAATCTGACCATGCAATCTTTGCCAAATGTAATGTATAAATATATTCGACACCCTCGAATAACCCTATTTCAATTGCATTGTGTAATGTTAATATTTGATATATGCAATTCCATCGATTCAAAATGATTCTTTCCAAATTTCAAGTTAAAATAACTGGATTCCCTTCACATTATTTTGAGATGTCAAAAAGGGAAAATCCGTAGAACGTTTAGACCGCAACCATCAAAATTGCCACTTGTACATACATAATCACTAAAAGAAACATAGTTGTTAAAGAACAATAAACAATAATAAAGTTTGGCCTTTCATCACATATAACAAAAATACACATAGTGAAGACCATAAATTAAGTAGCAAATGGAATGGGACCTATTTCAAGGAGAGGTTGTTCTTGTTCTTGGGGGCATCCATTATTTGTTGGTTCAACTTAATAATGTTGTTTCCCAACCCACATTATCTTACATGAGGTCCTTCAGAGGTTTCTTGGTCTCAAAAACAAAAAATCTAAGTTAAAAAAAAGCATTCATAATTTTGGTATCAAAGTGCTGGGGTAGTGATCACAATATTCCCTCCTCTCACAAACAACCTTACATATTTTATATTTTGATCTTCCATAATATATATGCCACTTCTTGGAATGTGTTGAATGGATTGAAGAGTCAATAGGTAATGCTCTATTCACATTGCAAAAAGTAAACCTCAATACTCCAATAATTGATGTAGGTTTCATGTAAGTATTTCAAATCATATTCAACATTTTCCACCTACATAATTGATGCAGAACCCATACTCTCCTTCTGGTTCTGCGCTAACTCCCGGTCTAGGATCGTTCAAATCAAGGAGCCGGATCACCTCTTCGGGCCTTTGCTAGACCCAAACTAACTTACACAGGTCCCCTTTCCTTCAAAGTGTAGGTCTTGTCAAACTCGCGGGCTCTTTCCTGGCCCCTTTAAAGAATTAAATAATAGATGCTAGCTCCCCTCGCTAGGTCCTTTCCTTTATGTTGGCATAGGGGCAGACCCAAGGTTCAACACTACAACAATGCACCAACAAAACCCTAACTACCATCCCTTTCGGAAACACCTGCGAAGTAGATGAAGTCTCACCCGAGGTAGAGGCAGGGGTCGTTGTAGGACTCTAGTGTCTGCAACCTTAGCTAGGACACAGATCTATGATTCTAATCACTTAACAGACCACTCAATAGATATATTTATCGATATTCAGTTCTTATTTATATCACAGTTAAACCCTAATCATAGTACAAAATAGTAGTCAACCAGATCTGGCTTCTAGCAACACTTAGCATGACAAAACAGATTAGATCTTAACAGATTCAGCACTAAGCACATGTATATAAGTCAGATCTAACATTCATCCATAATATTAAGCACATAGCATTAACATATCTATCTATCATTCATCTATGTTAAATCACTAAGTAAGAAAACATATAAAGACATCAATACATCGCACAGAGAAAAGAAACACAACATGTACGTGGTTCACCCCCACCCTGGGGCTACGTCCACCAAATATTCTCTTATTTGTTATCTTGGACCAAGCTTCTTACAGGAACAAAGCATTCAAGTCCCACTCCGTAGAGGACAGGAGATCTACGCACCTCACTAGATCCTCCTTCCTTGCATTACAACACAAAGCCTTCCACAGTCTGTTACAACCACTTGCACTTAGTTCTGCAAGTCTCACCCAGTATGCACAAAGAATCTATAATCCATACTTATCACTTAGCCCAATATCACATAGATTCTCTTCCCTATCACTTAGCACAACTTGCAACTTCTTATTATCCCAACATCACATAGATTCCTATCTTTACATCACCTAGACTTCTATTTATACTTTACAAAATAGGCCTAAACATGGGTAAACCCATGGGCTGACATCCCCATACCCATTACATAATATCAAATCCGAAAAAGGGCTCTAAAAGGGATTGATATCTTGTGATATCCACTTCATCTTGTGCTCTTCCTTCGATAGCCTATCGAAATCCCAAAATTACGTCAAAAATGACCAAGAATCCTCAAAACTTGGTCAAGGGAAAACAGGCCCCCAACACTCACCTGTGAATCGTCCTGAGTCACTCTGATCTACCTAGTTCTGCTTCAAAATCCTCGATCTTGGCTTGAGTTTCTTCGACTTGTTTCTGTGCTATGGCCTCTTGTTTAGTGAAGTCTTGTATGACTACTTCGTTGATAGGTCCTTCGAGATGTTGTTCAACTATAGTGACAACTTGCTCCAGTTCCTCTCCTTAGCCTTCAATTTCTGTGAACAGTTGGTAAGCCTCATATTGTACAGGTTGGAGTCTTTGATTTACTTCCATAACTCTACTCTAAATAGTATGGACCTATTGTTGGGTAGTGTGCTGCTCTTGGGATCACTTCATTCTTTCTACATCTGACAGGGGCTTCAACTGCACCTGTATTGTCTTTGCTTCATACTTCACTTCCTAGAGTTGTGACTCCAGTGCCTTCAATTATGGATTCTCAGTGAGTTTTTCATACATTTGGGCACTGAGATCACTCAGTTTCTTACATTCCAGGGCAACGACTTTTATTCTTTCAACTGTGCTTCGAGCAGTTCGTTCCCTTTGATCCCTTACATCCTGCGGGGTGTCAGTTATAGTGCGAAGCTCTAAATATGATATTCATTGTTGTAGATGTTGGACAACTTCTATGAGCTTCTCTACTTGATGCATGACTCGGTCTCTAGCCTATAGCTCTAAGCTTGTCACAGAGCGAAGTTCTTTGTTTACTGCTTCTTTTACTTCGAGCTGCTCTGCGAGCAACTGTTATTTCTCTTGTTGCATCTATGATTTCTCCACTTCAAACTTGGCTTGGAGAGAAACCTTCTCATGTTCTACAATTCTGCGTTGTTCTACAATGTCTCCTTGTACTTGCTTCAAGGTCTGGGTAGCTTGTTCTACTTATTCTTGTACGTGATGAAGATGAGCTTCGACCGCATCAGCTAATCGATGGATTTGGGTTGGCTCATCCCCCAACTCTGGTTCTCCTGATGACAAAGGCATAGTGGACACTGTGTGGCTGGACTGAAGGGCCTGTTGTACCCCTCGGAACTTGACCTTAAGTCTATCATACATTTCCTCTTGCTTGTCTTCTTGTTTCTCCATGATTTCCAACGAAGCATCGTTGAGGGCTGCTATGATGAAGTTAAAGTCATTAGTGGTAAGCACGGTCTTCATCTTGGTCACGGTGGCTCTCGATTTCTTTGGGGAAGAAGGTTTCAGGGGAGAAACCTTCCTCTTCTTCAAGGGATTGGTCTCTTCTCTAGGCGGTGTTACTTCACCTTTATTATGTTCACTTCCTTTTCCATTTATTTCTTCCTCCTGACCCCCTCGGTTAGGTGATACTAAAGAAGTCTTCCCTAAGGCACTGCTTAGGTCTTAGACCTCTTCGGTCTTCTATGTTTGGTTGGTTCCGGGTGTATCATGCGCAGTTTTTGGGCTGTCAAGGTCGGACATCTCTGTAGGGTCTACTAGAATAAGGAGGTATGTTGACCAGTCCTTAGTGATTTCCTTAAGATCCTCTTCCGTGAGCTTGTAGTATGACCGCAACTGCTCCTTATGTTCATCGGCTCGCACTATAAGGTAGATGAAGTGTCAATCTACGTAGAACTTCATCATGGGTTGGAACCTCTGTAGGGTGTTTGGAGTCATGCGAGGCTCTACTTCTATGGCTCTCTTCAGCTAAAGGTAGTACATATGAAAAAAAATGTTTGATTGCCACTGCTTTTTCATATCACTCGAGTACCATAGTGTAGTGAACTTCGCAGAAAGCGGCTCGAATGGTTCAATATCTAGGAAGGTCGCACCTTCCAACATCTCCCGGGCAACAAAGGCGATAAGGATCAGGAGCCAGCTGAAGTGGAACTCGTAGCCTTGATCCTGTGCTTCGCGGCAGTCTAGCTCCAGCTGCTTCACCGGGTACTTCGCGCAATTCATCTGTAAACCTTCTATGCACTTTCCTTCGAGGTCAACAACAAAGCATGTGACCTACGTAGGTCTATTCTTCCTTACTAGTTTTCCAGCTATTAACTGACAAGCGAGGAGCATTGCACCATTATGGATGGAGGATACCTTGTAGCCTCGCGTTCCCTTTTCTACATCTCCATATGTATCCTTGATTTTCAATGCTAGTGCGCAATCTATGGCTTTTCCTGGATAGAACTCTTGTGGATCGGGTCCTTGCATACTCAAGACTGTGATCCTATGGATCAACATCGGTTCAACTATGATACATCAGTCTAGCCATAAGTAGTCGCCATATTAACATGAAATCAATAACTTGACACATGCATTGACTTCCTGGTGCCTTCCGAAGTGTGGGATTTTCATGACATTTAACAAAGTGGACTGTGCGAGGTTCATTGTCCACGGCTGAGGGATTATCTTTGAGTTCTTCCCCTTTGTCTTGGTCATGTATTTATACGGGGAGAGCATACTATGGTTTTTTTTATCTCCGAGGTTGAAGTCACTGAACTTTAATGCTGTGATATTATCCTTATGTGTTCGAACTACACGTATCCCCTTCAGGAGGCACACAGTAACCATGGTGTACTCAAATTCTCTTGGCACACTATCTTGACTCACTACCCCGGCCATAGGTGGGATGTAATTCGAAAATATGGACGGGATCATCTTCACATTGGCTAGGTCATCTCTGCGTTTGGTTCGCTTTTCCACTAATGGTCGGGATGGTCCGGCTCCGCGAGCAGTCGACAGAGACGCTTGCAGTCCTCTCATCGAGGATTCTTGTACACCTACAAACATCACTCTTTCAGACATCACTCTCTCAGTCATGAGGTCAATGAGTACTTCTTTCATGGACTCTTCGACTGTGCTAAGTTCTTCAGACATACAGTCATGTTTGAATGTATAAGGTTTGAAGAGTAATTGTTCAATGCAACGGCATAGATGGAACTAATGCGGTGGTCACTATGTGAAATCAACTATGTTGTGAGCTCAGATAGTCATGATTGGAAAAAGTGTTCTCATTACATGGCATGACGGGATAAATAGATAACTCCACAAAGGATCTCTTGCAATGGATGAGAAGCCTTCATTAACTCAGTTGTGTCCATTGTGGCATGGTCCCAACGGTCTGGTGGAGAAATTTTTGACCATAAATGCCTTTCTATTTGTTTGGGTCGTTGATCGAATGGTTATATTGTTCTCAATAGCTATATTGCTTCGCCATGGCGAGGTTCCATGTGACACTGTTCTGACATTCCGACGAAGCTCCAATTTTGGAAATTTTCCTTCTGCAAATTTCCCTCGGGAACCTTCTGTAACTTTTCAAGCTTATCTTCCTTCTTGCTTAGTTTTCTAGCCTTCTTTCTAGTGAGCTTCGTCTCAGAATTCCTTTTTCCATTCTGATTCTTATCTTCTTTTGGCAGAGTAACTTCACGTTTTTTAGGTTCTTTCCTAGAAATCAGGGGTAATACTTCATCTATATCTGCAATAGGTACTTTAGTCTTCTGTGGTTCTTCTAATGTTCTTCTAGCTTTGACATTAAATCTATGGTTTGAAATAGCTTAGCCCAATTATCCTTCTCTTCAATCAACTCCGTGATCCTCTGAGTCATGAAATATTTAAAATCTTTCTTATTTTGTTCTAAGACTTCTTCTTCTTTCCTTCTGGCATGGTCCTTCTCAATCCAAGGTTTTCCTAATAGCATAGCAAATGGAGCATTGTTCTCAATAAATTTAACAACTTCAAATTCTTCCTTTGTCGAAGTTCCATGAGCACTCATAGATATCCTAGTAAGTCTTCCACATAGGGTTATCAAATTTCCTCTGAACAATCTTATTCCTCCCAATGAAGGAGTCATAGCAGGCTCCCCTAAATTTTTCCAAGTTCTTTCGGTCATGATATTCACCTGTGTTTCCTCATCTAGAACATAGTCAATGTCAAAGTCTCTTGTTCTTGCTTCAATGCATTCTTTTTCTTTAAAGACCTCTAATAAACTGACATGTCGGTGGTCATTCAAGGTTCCTTGCATTTGTAGTAATACTTTCTCTGATTCTTTCTGGGGTTCTGTCATAATATCAGTTTCTGGATCTGCCTTAGGGTTTTCTTGGTTCATATTCATTCTTTCAACCTTAGCAATCATTCTAGGGAAATCCAATACTTCATGGTCTAGAGCTTTGCAACAAAGGCAACTGGGTTTTCTACCAGGGCATTTCTTAGCCAGATGTCCCGGTCTTCTACAACTATAACAAAGGGTTAATCCTCTCCTTCTTTTAAATGATCCCCAACCTCTCATGTACTGTGTGCTAGGATCATGGTAGCTAACCTACAACAAATTCTTTCTAGGGTCCTACATCCATTCGTTAGTCTAAATATTCTTTTTATGCATAGGTATAACATATCTTTCATTATTCTTATAAGATCTACTCATATAAAATATTCTTTCTTCTATGAGTGCCCTAGTTTTCAAGCTAGGACAAATCTTATCAAACATATCTAGATCCATACTTTAGAAACAAAAAATTCCACTAATCTTACTTCTACAGAGCACAAATCATCCAGAAAAACTTTTCACTATTCTTACCTTTATCAAAGCACAAAGTTTTCAAATCTTACCTCTTTTCTTCATGTCGGACTTCTTTCTTTAGCATAAAGATTCACAAATCAAGTAGAATACTGCACACTAGAGCGACAAATCTATGCACAAAGATTTCACAATTTCAGGTCAGGTATTTTCACAAAGCTTCTTTTTCCTCAGTTCTCAGCAATCACAGTTTCAGGTCCCAGCAACAAAACCATTTGTTTGCACAGGGGCAGAACCAGGGTTCAACGCTACAACAACGCACCAACAAAACCCTAACTACCAGCCCTTTCGGCAACACCTGTGAAGCAGATGAAGTCTCACTCGAGGTAGAGGTAGGGGTGGTTGCATGATTCCAGTGTCTGCAACCTTAGCTGGGACACAGATCTATGATTATAATCACTTAATAGAGCACTCAACAGTTATATTTATCAATATTTAGTTCTTAGTTATATCACAGTTAAACCCTAATCACGGTACAATGCAGTAGTCAACCAGATCTGACTTCTAGCATCACTTAGCATGACAAAAAAGATCAGATCTTAACATATTCAACACTAAGCACATGTATATAAGTCATATCTAACATTCATTCATACTATTAATCACATAGCATTAACATATCTATCTTTCATTCATCTATGTTAAATCACTAAGCAAGAAAACATATAAAGACATCAATACATCGCATAGAGCAAAGCAACACAGCATGTACGTGGTTCACCCCCACCCTGGGGCTACATCCACCAACTCGTCTCCTATTTATTATCTTGGACCAAGATTCTTACAGGCACAAAGCATTCAAGTCCCATTCCGCAGAGGATAGGAGATTTGTGCACCTCACTAGATCCTCCTTCCTTGCATTACAACACAAATCCTTCCACAGTCTGTTACAACCACTTTCACTTAGCTCTGCAAGTCCCACCCAATACGCACAAAGAATATACAATTCATACTTATCACTTAGCCCAATATTACACAGATGCTCTTCCCTCGCACTTAGCACAACTTGCAACTTCTCATTGGCCTAACATCACATAGATGCCTATCTTTACATCGCCTAGACTTCTATTTATACTTTACAAAATAGGCCTAAACATGGGTAAACCCATGCGCCAACATCCCCATACCCATTACATAATACCAAATCCAAAAAAGGGCCCTAATAGGGGCCGATATCCCATGATCTCTTCTTTGTCTTGTGCTCCACCTTTGACAGCCTGTCGAAGTCCCAAAATTAGGTCAAACATGACCAAGAATCCTCAAAACTTTGTCGAGGGACAACACTTCACATGTTCCCTTGGGCCATGACCTCATGTAAGAACATGATTGCAGGGTGGCCAAGAGTGGTTTGAGACCACATTTCTTTTCTCCCCGCAATTCACTACCAATCGCCACATGTCTCTTTGGAAATATTGTGGTTTTGATTGCATCCCACTCTATCATTTTTAAGTCCGATCACTTTCTATCCCCATAATTAAGAGAAAATGTCGATCTTTTCATATCGAGCGTTGCATCTTGATTGACGAATGATATCTTTCCTCTTTCTACCTTCTCTCTGGAGCACGCTCTCCCAGATATTCACGATCTATTGACGCATGTCCCTTTTAAATCAACAGTCATGATTTGCTTTAGCAATTTGGGCTTCGAGAGTTTCAAACTCTCTGCCCTCACTTTCTTTGAAGTGGGTATCTTCTAAAGTGGAAGATATGTTGACACCTATCCTTAGAAAACAGACGGCACAGATGAACTCCGGCTCTCCAGCCTTTGGGATTTCTTGTTCAACACACTCCTTTTTCTCCCAGAGTGACTTTCTCTGAAATGACAGATATTCTGCCACACATCCTCCTCAAATCAATGGATCTAGTCCACTTCGGGACTTCGACACTTTCAACCAAGACCATATCAATGGCCTTCGTCTCCCTTCTCAATCAACGGTCGAGATCTACTTTGGGACTTCGGTGCTTTCACCCTATGCTTTCCTCCAGAGTATTCTGTACCCGGATTCCTAGATCCGGTGCCATGCATCCACCTCAAATAAATGGCTCTAGTCCACTTTGGGACTTTGGCCTTTGGAAGTCTCAACTTCTCCATGCTCACTTTCTCCCGGATCACTTTCACCTGGAGTACATGATCTATTGACATGTTCCTCCGATAGATCGACATCCCCCAGCTACTTCGGCTATTTGGGCTTCAGGAGTGTAAAAATCTCCTCCTTCCCTTTCTCTCGGAGTGCTTTCACTCGGAGTTCACGATCTGTCGACGTGTGTCCTTCTGGATATGACGTCCACAATCCACTTCGACTCTTCAGACTTTTGGAGTTTCAAACTCCTATGCACGCATTCCTCCTAGAGTCCTTTCACCCAAAGACAAGGGATTTATGCCATGTGTCCCTCTAGATCTGATGAACCAGATTCACTTCAGCTCTTTAGGGTGCTTTCACCTGAAGTTCATAGATATCTGCCACGCATACCTCTAGATTTGAATGTCCAGATTCACTTCGCCTCTTCGGGGTTTGGGAGTTTCAAACCCCTACACACTCATTCCTCCTGGAGTGATTTCACCCAAAGACTCAGATTTGTTGACACGTACCCCCCTGGCGACCAACGACCAAGATCTACTTCATCCCTTCGACGATTTCACTCCCACCTTGTCTATAGGGTCCGAAAGTGCTTCTTCTACAGAGTGGTATATCTTGCGCCACCCGCCCCTCTTGACGATGAATGGTCCCTAGTCACTACGGGACTTTGGGAATTTGGCAAGTTCGCTCTCCTATGCACACAAAGGGTTAAGGCCAGAGCACTTTACCTATATTGGATGATTGTCGTTCCTTTTCACTCAGATCCAACAACTGGGATATGTTTCCTCCTCGGCGCTCTTCTTTAATTTCCTAGACACTGATCTAATGATCCAGACGTCTTCCAACAAAAGATCTGGCGGCTGATGACACGCCTCCTCTTGAGATTTTTATTTCTTCCGACTTGGAAGAGTTTGTAGGTGTTCAAAGACTTCGGCCTTTGAAATTCCTCCTATGAAACCAACTATCTTGGGTCTCGTCTTCATTTATACTAAGGCTATCTCTTATGATATTTGGGACTTGAAATAATTTTGTCTCTACTCACTCTTTGTTATATCTCTTCTGAGATTTTTAACTGGCTCATAACTCCAAAAGGGTCTCATCCCTTCCACTTCCTTTCAAAGGAAAACTTCGTGCCCTCCTAGAAACCTCCTTCTCAATGCACACCTTGCAGAGCTCTTTATTACAAAGTATTCAGTAACTCTGTCTTTTTGTGCTTCCTATGCACATTTTCTCCTCTAAGGTATTAAGTAACCTTGAGGTTCCTCTTGAGTTTTGTGATTTCTCTGGTGTGCCCTCCTGACACATTCTTCTTTGACTCAACATAGTTCAGATGCACACTCTTTGCACTAGCCACGGAACCTCCAATGTTCTTTTGTGCACTCCTTGCACAGCCTAAAGAACTCAAAACGATATTTCAAACTCAACAAAGATAAAGAAATCTATCTTCCTACTGCAGATGAAACCTATCATGCATCTACATCATACATTCATGAAACACATAAACACACCATGTGCAGGAAAAAATGCCTTCTTTCTATTAAGATGAATGTTTGTTTACAAATGTGTATAGGAAATGGACTGCAACAAAGTCTCGGTTCTTTTTCATACTCCTATTTCTAAGATTTTGATCTTCTCAGTCTCTTTCTCTCAGAATCCTTCTCTTAAATCTTGTTTCCTAACTCCTTTCTTTACAAGAGGGACCCTCACGTTTATCCTCTCTTCTTCCTTAGTTCCATCACTATCCCAGTTAAGACACCTTATCCCTATGGCTCATTACAATGAATGAAGACCTAGACCTAACTAATATCTATACCTGCTTACAGTCAACCATTTAAGGTGACCCTATCCACTACCTGTACAAAGGTATGGCTTGGCTTTACTCAACCTTACAACACAAATCCGTATAGGATCATATTTCAAATTTAAAAATGGGAGGGTCAGTGCCTCTCCCTTTCTCCAATGCATGCCTATTTGTTGGCTTGCTGGCACATATACTGATGTGAAAGGATGCTCATGCATCATACTCCACTGCTGCGAAAAAATCATGAGCTCCTGCTTATAAGCTCTCCATCTCTGTTGAAATCGGCCTAGATTCCAAACTTCTCCTTGGAGTTGTCCTCGTGCTCCTCTATTATGTTGTTGTTGTTGTTGATGCCTCTTATTCCCTGTTGTTTTTTCAAGTTCTCCCCTGTTCAACTTCCTTCTATTGCCAATTTCTTCTAATGACTCTAACATCATATTCTTGATCTCCTTTATCACCCTGTCCAAGTGGTTTATTGGCTGGCTCTTCTTATGCAGTTTGCCCTACTACATTTTCTCCTTATCAATGGGTAGACCTACTTGATATCCCATGTTGTCATTATATCCTATGGCATTATCTTTCCACTCTGTTGTAGACTCCAATTCTGCAATATCCTCATTGAGTTGCTTCCTAGCTATTTCTTCTGACATATTGGTTTCTTCTATCAGCTACTCTATTGGTACATCTCCATCTTCCTCCAGCTTTTCCTGGGGGAGGTATGCTCCTCCACCTATTTCCAATCTAACCTTTTGGATGTTCTTGCTCTTCACTATCACCCTTCTCTCTAGGGCTTCCAATTCTTCATACATCTCAGCAAAATCTATGTTGTTTGTTTCCTCTTCTATTGCAGGCTCAAGTTCTACAGTCTTCTCCTGTTCAGCTTCCTGGCTGAAAATTTTCAACAACTCTGTTGAATGCTCCTCTGCTTCCCCTAGGTGGATAGACTTCAGTATCTTCTCCGCTTTGATGCAAGATCATCCCTCCACATCATCAAATCACCATCATTCCATCATATCAGTGCACATTTTAGAGAAGGAGAGACATTGACCCTCCCATTTTAAATTTGAAATATGATCCTATAGGGATTTGTGTTGTAAGGATGATAAATGCCAAGCCATACCTTTGTACAGGTAGTGGATAGAGTCGCCCTAAATGGTTGATTGTAAGTAGGTCTTGGTCTGATTCAGATCTAGACTTTTCATTTATGTAATGAAGCCATATGAGTATGGTGTCTTAACTGAGACAATAATGGCACTAAGGCGATGAAGAGGATAAGCTCGTAGAGCCCTCGTTTTGTAAAGAGAGAGAGAGAGAGAGATATTTTTAGAGAGGTCAGATAGGATAAGAAGAAATCGAGAGAGGTCTGATAGAAGAAACATAACTCGAGAGAGAGTTAGATTAGGATATCTTGAGAGAACTGGGACTCTGTCACAGTCCAGTTTTTGTAAACATATGTATAGACACACAGAGATAATAGAAAAGAATTTTTTCATGCATATGGTGTGTTTATGTATTTGTGGTTTTTATTATGTTTTTATTTCATTCATGTTTTGAATGTATGAACTGGTGAAGTATTGAATGAGTTTCAATTGTTTCTCTTCTTTGAGTTTCGAGTGCAAGGAGTGCACATAGTCTGCAAGGAGTGCGCTGATAGAGGTGAGTTAACCTTAGGAAATCTCAGGAGAGATATCGTTGAACCTTCATCCGCAAAAGTGAAAAGAGTACATAGGAACAAACATTTGTTGAGTTCGTAAAGAGACAATGTTATTGAACACTCTGTAAGGAGAAGATTTGCAAGGTGTGCATCGAGTAAGGCGAACGCTAGGAGGGAATGAAGAATTTATTTTCAAGAAATCCTTCAGATCTAAGTTTGATGAAATCCCATAAACGCAAGGAGTGCGTGGGTGAGAGACTTATTTAAGTCCTAAAGATCAGAAGATATATCATTTTCAATAGCACAAGTGAGAGCTAGAGTAATCGGGTTCGCAGGAGAAAGTTCAAAGGCTGAAACCTTTGAACATTGACAAAAACCTTCCAAGTCAGAAAAAGTCAAAATCTCAAGAGGAGGAGTGAGGATATCCATCAAATAAGTTGTGGAAAAAGAGATCTGGATCATCCCATCTACGTCCATTGAACAAAGGAGAGCACCGAGGAGAGGAACAAATCCCATCAGTTGGATCTGAGCGTAGAGGACCAGCAAGCATTGGATCCAGAGGTGAGTGCACGAGACTTAATCCTTGTGTGAACAGGAGGGTGGAATTTTCAAATTCCTGAAGTCCCAAAGTAATTTGGGACCATCCATCATTGAGGAAAGGTGGAAAAATATCCACAACTGCATAAGTTTGTGGACAAGGAGGAGGTGAAACAACCAAAATAAATCTTGGTCGTCGGTTGTCGAGAGACGCTTGTCAAAAGATATGAGATTTTGGGAGATATCACTTTGGGAAAAATCAAGCGTGGATCATGAAAAACTTCCAAAGCCCCAAAGGCCGAAGTAAATCACATTATTTCATTGTGGAGAAAACGTGGTGAAAATCCATCAATTTTGGGTGGAAACGCTCAGGAAGGAATGAGCACACAGAAGTTTGAAACTTTCAAAGCCCGAAGAGCCAAAGATTCAGAGGGAATCTGAATCATCAAATTCAGAGGAACACATGTTGAAAAATCATAATATCAAGAGAAAGACGAGGATGGAATGTTGAAACACCCAAACCTTGAATAGCCAAAGAGACAAGGGTCGTCAATTTGTGAGGGGATAGTTTTCAACAGATCTGAGTCTCCGGGTGAAAGCACTCTGGGAGAAATGAGTGCATAGGAGTTTGAGAATCCTTAAGCCCAAAGCATTGGAGAGTCGAAGAGTCAAAGCACTAGAGAGCTGAAGGCCTGAAGAGAATCTATATTGTCATATCTAGAAAGGGCATGTGGCAAAAGATTGTGAACTCCGGGTGAAATGACTCCGGGAGAACGCGAAGGACAAGGGTTTGAAATCACTGAAGCCCGAATAGTCGAAGAGGATGATAGCTATTGATATGGGTTGGACAGGTGTCACCAGATCATGAACTTCGGAGGATCGTACTCTAGGGTTTTTGAAAAGTTGAGTTTTAGAAATTTTCGAAGCGTCGTCGAAGCATTCAGTGTCGTTAATCCTAAAGGAGAAACATGGATCGTTGATTTGCGAGGGAACACATGGAGGACATAGATTCATTCTGTTGGATAACCATTGGATCAGGGAGGACAGGTGTCAGAGGATCCAAAACTCCAGAAGGATTCACTACGAAGGTTTTTGTTTGTTGATATTTGAGAATCCCAAAGTCTGAAGTCTCGGAAACGACAAGAGTCATCGATGTGAAGGTGGACACGTGGCACCAGATCTAGATCTTTAGAGGAAAGTGGAAGAGGAAAAGGTCCGAAGACCTGGAGAAAATCTCGATCGTTGATCGAAGAGGGAGCGAAAGGACCATCGATCTGGTTGAGGAGGCCAAAGTCCCAAAGTGGGAGTAGAGTCATCAATTTAGGAGGACGCATGGTGTATGATCTTCCATTTCGGAGAAATATCTCCATAAGGAACGAGAATTTGAGAATTGAAAGTCTCGAAGGATGGACTCACGAAGGAGATCATGGTCATAGATTAAGGGGGATAGGTGTCGATAGATCTTCTACTCTGGAAGATTGTCACACAGGAAAAATAAAAGGTTGAGAGTTGAAACTCCCGAAGGCCGGAAAGTCGAAATTAGCCACATTCGTTGATTGGAAGGGAGCTACGTGTCGATAGATCGTGGGGATATGGGATCATGTGTGGAAGGGGGAAGAAGAAGGAAAGTAAGGGGATTTGATAGCATTCATTGATCATGGATCATTGCCGAAAGCAAGAGATCAATGGATGGGAAATATTGCGAGGCTGGGACATGCTCGGACGTTAATTTTCCTTGAGAGGGCCACAATTTCAACCATGGTTTTAAAAAAGGGATACATGGCAACTGGAGGTGAATTGTGGGGAGAAAAGTGGGTTGGTCTAAAACCACTCTTTCTCATGCCTGTTATCACATAATTTCATAGGGTCATAGCCCAGGGACATGAAATAAGGGGCTAGTGAAAAAGATCTAGCACCTGCAAAGTGAAGAGCGCCCCGAGCGCACAGATAGAGGTCATAGGTATCAAAGGACCTATGCCTTGGGAGAAAAGGGAGCCTGTGTAATATTTATTTGGGTTCAAAAGGGAGCCCGAAGAGTCGATCTAACTTAGGAATAAGAATATCCAGTGACCGGAAGGTCGCAGAACCCCAAGAGAGTAGGGGGGTTGCATCACCTTTCCCCCTTTATGACAGTCTCTGTTGACTGTCCTTTTTCTGATGCATCTTCAATATGTGCATTGGCCTCTGCTGGGATAATTGGCATGAATAATATGATTCCTCCAACGATCAGAACACTCCTCTGATCCTCCTCCTCTGTGATGGAAGTATTTAACTTCTCATCATCTTCATTCATATGGTCTACAAATGCACATGAGTCTTCACCTATCAACACTCCTTATTGATATGAACTCACTTCTCAGCTCCTGATACTTTCAGACATTCTCATTCTAATTCCATTGTCCCCCTAGAAATCTAGTATTTCTTCTATGCTCTCCTGGAAGTTAATGGGACCACTTGATCTCATTGGATGGCCAAACTGGCAATATGAACTTTCAACACTTCCCCTCTGGAAGTATATGATATCATCAACTGATATCTCTCCATTTCCCACCTCGCAACTTCAAAGTCCATCTCTGCCCACCTGGAAATTTATGAGATCCTCTGATGATATATCTTCCTCATCATTGAGGGTTCTTCGAACTTATGGTTCACAGATGTAGACCATCTCCTCTTCTATGTCACTGAGGTTTTTAGCATGCCTTAGCCACCTCCTTACTACCTGTTGCTTCTTTCAGGCTAACAAATTCTGAACAAGCCATTTTGTCTTCCTGTTCAGAGGCCATTCGTACCTCCAGTGTACCTTTTCCTCTTGTTGCATCTTCAATGTCAGACGCTCCATTCTTTCTTTGATCTCTATGAGCTCCAGATCCATATCTAGCTTGATTTTCTGCTGGTATCCTTCTTCCCGTCCATGTTCATGGCCTTCAGTAGCCATTTTCACCCTCTTCTTTCCCTCCTAACAAGTTTTTGCATTACTCTGCATCTGAGAGCATCTTCAAATTCTCCTACAACTCACCTGGTTGTTCAATTTGCTATTGCACACATGCAACCATCATTCATAGAGCATCAGTACTCTGTCTTCTCCTTCACCTGTTGTCTACATAAGAAATTTAACTTCTGATACCATTTGATGTTATCAAATTATCTCCTTTCACCATCTCTCCTTTGTCTGTTGTATGCAAACAAAATAATGACTTTCTCCTCTGTCTCCTTTGTTTGTTGTTTGCAAACAAAAATTCTGCTCTAATACCACTTGATGTAGCCCCCCTACTGTCCTTTGGGTTCTATGTGACGTCCTAGTCTAGGATCGTTCAAAGAAATAATTCGGATCGACTCTTCGAGCCTTTCCTAGACCCAAACTAACTTAGACAGGTCCCATTTCCTTCAAAGTGCAGGTCTTGTCAAACCCACGGGTTTTGTGCTGGCCCCTTTGAAGAATTAAATAACAGATGCTAGCTCCCCTCACTGGTTCCTTTCCTTCGCATGTGCCCTTGGTCCATGACCTCACATAAGCACATGATTGCAGGGTGGCCAAGAGTGGCTTGAGACCACACCACTTTTCTCCCCGCAATTCACTACCAATCGCCACGTGTCTCTTTGGTGATATCGTGGTTTCGATTGCAACCCACTCTAATATTTTTAAAGTCTGAGAATTTTCTATCCCCGCAATTAATCCCAACCATTGATCTTGTGATATCGGGTGTTGCCTCTTGATCGACGATTGAGATCTGTCCTCTTTCCTCCTCTCTGGAGCATGCTCTCCCAGATCTTCATGATCTATTGACACGTGTCCCTTTTAAATCAAATGTCATGATTTTCTTCAGCAATTCGAGATTTGGGAGTTTCAAACTCTCTTCCCTCACTTTCTTTGAAGTGGATATCTTCTGAAGTGGAATATATGTTGACCCCTGTCCTTATAAAATGGATGACTCAAATGAACTCTAGCTCTCTGAACTTCAGGAGTTCTTGTTCAACACACTTATTTTCCTCTCGGAGTGACTTCTCCGAAATGGCAGATCTTCTGCAATGTGTCCTCCTCAAATCAATGGCTCTAGTCCACTTTGGGACTTCAACACTTTCAAACAAGACCAGATCAATGGCCTTCGTCTCCCTTCTCGATCAATATTCAAGATCTACTTTGGGACTTCAATGCTTTCACCCTCCACTTTCCTTTAGAGTATTCCATACCTGGAGTCCTAGATCTGGCGCCATGCAACCACCTCAAATAAACGACTCTAGTCCACTTTAGGACTTCAGCCTTTAGAAGTCTCAACTTCTCCATGCTCTCTTTCTCCCAGAGCGATTTCACCCAAAGTACACGATCTATTGACATGTGCATCCCATAGATCGACGACCCCCAACTACTTCGACTATTCGGGCTTTGGGAGTTTCAAACTCTCCTCCTTCGCTTTCTCCTAGAGTTCTTTCACCCAGAGTTCAAAATCTATCGACGCGTGTCCTTTTGGATCTGATGGCCACAATCCACTTCATCTCTTCATTCTTTGGGAGTTTTAAACTCCTACGAACGCATTCCTCCTGGATTTCTTTCACCTAAATACAATGGATTTCCTCCACGTGTCCCTCTGGATCTAACAGTCCATATTCACTTCGGCTCTTCGGGGTTCGGGAGTTTCAAACTCCTGCACACTTGTTCCTCTTGGAGTTATTTCACCCAAAGACTCATATCTATTGACACATACCCCCAGCGACCAACGCCCAAGATCTACTTTGGCCCTTCGACGATTTCACTCCCTCCTTGTCTACAGGCTCCCGAAGTGCTTCCGCTCCAGAGTTGTAGATATTGCGCCACCTGTTCCTCTCGACGATGAACGGTCCCTAATCACTTCAAGACTTCGGGACTTTGGAAATTTCACTCTCCTGTGCACACAAAGGGTTAAGGCCCATGCATTTTACCTGGATCGGACGACTATTGATCCTTTTCACTCAGATATGATGGCTAGGATCTATTTCCTTGTCAACGCTCCCCTTTACTTTCTTGGACATTGATCTAACGGTCCAGACTTCTTCCAACAAAAAATCTAACGGTTGTTGTCACTCCTCCTCCTGAGCTTTTTATTTCTTCCGACTTGGAAGATTTTGTAGGTTTTCAAATACCTTGGCCTTTGAACTTCCTCCTATGAACCTGACTATCTTGGGTCTCGTCTTCGTTTCTGCTAAGGATATCTCTTCTGAGCTTTGGGACTTGGAATAATTTCATCTCTACTCACTCTTTTCTCTATCTCTTCTGATCTTTTTAACTAGCTTAGAACTCCAAAAGGGTCTCGACCCTTCCACTTTCTTTAAAAGGAAAACTTTATGCCTTCCTGGAAACCTCCTACTCAATGCACACCATGCAGAGCTCTTTCTTACAGATTATTTAGTAACTTTGTCTCTCTGTTCTTCCTCTGCATAGTTTCTCCTCTAAGGTATTCAGTAACCTTGAGGTTCCTCTTGAGTTTTGTGATTGCTCTGGTGTGTCCTCCTGACACGTTCTTCTCTGACTCAACAAAGTTTAGATGCGCACTCCTTGCGCTAGCTACAGAACCTCCAATGTTATGTTGTGCACTCGTTGCACAGCCTAAAAAACTCAGAACAATATTTGGTAACATTCCCTTTATTATTAACCAATATACCAACATAAGCTATTGTTTTCTGGCAAATATCTCTATTTGATAAGTAAATTCCTTTTCTAGGGCAGTAGTGATATATAGGGAAATACTAGTACCACATTGCCTAAAATAACTTCTTTGGAAAGATTTCCTTTATCATTAACCAATATATCAACCTAAGCTATTATTTTCTAGCAAATATCTCTATTTGATAAGTAGATTCCTTTTCTAGGGAGTAGTGAGATATTGTGTATAACAATGTAGGAGTGGAAATTGCTTCAAACAAATACATGTGCATAATATTTATTAATGAGAATTTTTCCAGTTAAATTTTTTATTTGATATCTAAATTTCTTAGCATGTATTTTTCAAGGGTATTGTGTATAACAACGCAAGAGTAGAAACTACTTCGAATATGTATGTGTCCATGGAAACTATGCAAAATTGCATACTCTAAATCAACTCCATGATAGTATACCAAATTGTATTGACAATAGGTTTTATTGATTATAAATTAAGGTTAACCTTATGCCGAGACTCATTCTTGGGAGTAGAATAAACATTAATGTAAAATCAAATTCCAATATAAATTTAATATATATTTCTTTTATAATTATA